>JTDE01002488.1:21534-31539 GCA_014338405.1 Paragonimus skrjabini miyazakii
GTTTGTGGTCGGTTTGCACGACAAAATGTCGGCCTTCCAAAAAGTGCCGAAAATACCGGATCGCCAAATAAATTACCAGCAGTTCGCGTCCAAAGGTTCTGTATTTAATATGTGCTGGTTTAAGCTTTTGAGAGAAAAAGGCTAAGGGATTTTGTTCGCCATTTACTGATTATTCTAAAACTGCGCCGACGGCAGCGTTTGACGCATCCGTGGTGAGAAGGAGATGTGCATTTGGATTGCAACTGATGAAGCATAGTTTGGTGACGTGGCATAGGGCATCCTTTGCAGCTGAGGAAGCTGCCCTGGCTTCGGGTGAGGGTTGGATCGATTAACATTTGGAGTCGACCAGGTCTGTCAGAGGTTTTAAATTGTCCGCGCAATGAGGGATGAAACGTCGATAATGGTTAAGTATGCCGAGAAATCGTCGGAGTTGGGTCACCGTAGTGGGAATCGGGAAAGTCGAGAGGGATACAACTTTCTCTGGCAAATGTGTGATGCCGGATTGGTCGATGCGATGTCCCAAGAAGTTCAGTGAATTAGCTCCGAAGACACACTTGTCGATTTTGATTCTAATATCATACTGCGCGAAACGATCGAAAACAGCACGAAGGTGGAAAAAGTGCTTCTCATTTGAGCGGCTAGCAATCAAAACATCGTCGATGTAAACGTACGCGAAGGGGAGTTCACGTAATACTTCGTCCATGAATCGCTGGAATGTTTGAGCCGCGTTACGGAGTCCAAAGGGCATTCTTATGAATTCGAAAAGTCCCAAAGGGGTTGTATTGGCTGTTTTCGGGATATCCTCTTCCGCGACCGGAATGTGGTAATAGGCGCGCACTAGGTCTAATTTGGAGAAGATAGTAGCGCCAGAGAGTCCTAAGGAAAAGTCGTGGATATGTGGTATGGGGTACCTGTCCGGGATTGTGCAGTTGTTGAGAGCACGGTAATCACCGCAAGGTCACCAATCGCTCGGAGACTTTTTCGGTACAATGTGCAGTGGCGTTGCCCAAAAGCTGTTTGAAGGTTGAATTATGCCCAACTGAAGCATATGTTCGAATTGAGCCTTGACAATTTTGAGTTTGTCTGGATGTAAACGGCGTGGGCGAGCGAAAATCGGAGGGCCATGTGTTATAATATGATGTATCACATTGTGTTTAACCGTCTCGGTATGTGAGGACGGCTGAGGTAGCGAAGGAAATTCTTTCAGCAGTGCTGCGAATGACGGTGTTGGTGGAAGAGCGGGTCGGATGCCGATTGACGTTATCGTAGATTGAACACCATTTACTGTGCAGGCGGTAGTGTTGTCAATTAGCTTACGCCTCTTGACATCAACGGAAAGGTTGAAGTGTGCCAGGAAATCGGCACCGATGAGTGGCGTTTGGGCATCAGCAAGCAGGAATATCCATCGAAAGCATCGCCGGAGACCGAGATCGAAGGTGAGAGGGTGTTCCCCGTAGGTTTTGATGCGACTTTGATTCGCGGCCTGTAAAATGTACTGGCCAGACTAAAGTCGATCATTTGATTGTGGTGGAATGACGCTGAGCTCGGCTGCGGTATCAATAAGGAACCGCAAGCCGGTCGATCGATCTCTGATGAAAAAATAGGCGACAAGTACCTGGTGGGCCAGCGACAGTCGTGGCCGCTACTGGCTGGCCCGCTGGTTTGACGGTGACGCGTGGCGTGTTTGGAAACGGGCGCGATTGGGTGCACTTCTTTGCTTTGCGTCGGAAGTTTTGGTGGAATCAACACCACCTTGATGAACATCGGGAGTTATATCATGTACGGCTTCTGGGTGGGTGCCTTTTCAGTTCATTGATCTGCACGGTCATACTGTCCATACGATTGCACATCTTCTCTATGAAAAGTTTCATTCCATCATGATTACTTGAAACTAAAGGGGAGGACGTGGGAACAGCTTTGGTTGCGGCGCATACCGGTTTTAAGGGGAAGGTTTCTGATACCTTGTCCGCAAGAGCTGCTAATTTGTCCACTGAGCTATCATCATCCATGGCGGCCAAAATATGTTGCACCGCAGACGGCAACTTTTCCGCCCTTAACTGTTTCACGGTGGCGTCATCAAACTTCCGCGAGCCTAAAAGGCCTCTCATATAACTTAACAACTGTGATGGGGACCGGTCGCCAGGATCGACTGAGTTGAACAAGCCATGCGGCAGTTTAGCCTCTGACCTCCCAGTCCGTTTTATGATGGAGTCTTTTAAAATGGTATAGGGGGAATCGGACGGAACTGATTCCAACAGTTCTTCCACTTTTGCAGCGATATGAAACGAAAGAGATTGCACTATGTATGAGAATTTTATTTTCTCTGATGTTATTCGCCTGGTGGTAAAGACAGCCTAAATCTGATGGAACCATAGTCGAGGATTTCGGGCACTGTATTCGGTCAATTTTGAAGCAACACTGTGTTCGGCTTTAATGTCAATGTCCATGGTGTCCACAATCATTGCAAATAGCAAAAAAATGGATGAGGAACTGCTCAGGAAAAATAGGCGGGCTCACCAATTTTGTAGTGACCTAATCAGTCCAATGATGAAAATAACAAAAATATGGCAGCATCAAAGAAGAGGCATGACGGTGATGGATAGGCTCAATGGTAGATGTACAAATTAAACGGAAGATGTGTCGGTAAAATAGGAACGACTCACTGATAAGTCAAAGTCCATTAGGTTGGATAGACCACCACAAGAAAGAAAGACAGCACCAGGGAGGAGATTCGTTGGACGACTGATAGATAATCCCACAAACGGCGCTGGACGCAGACGGAAAACAAGGCTGGCGAACAGAGACGTGCGTTTTGTATTTATCGATTATTGATTAGTTCGATTAAGTTGGGGTTAAACGTCGACTGTATATGTGAAGTTGAGGAAAGTAAAAAGTGTTAATAACAATGAGAAATATGAAGTAGAAAATAGTGTACAAAACGCTACACTGGCTTGTAGCACTGTAGCGACCTGGAGATATCCCCGGTCTGCCTGTTGTATGATGTGTAAAATCCTTCCTAAAATCTTAACTCACATTGTACATAGGACCTTAAGGATCTTCGCCTGCCGTCTGCTTGATGCATGCGATCGCGTTTGTTTGTTTGCATGCCTGTGGGCTTATGCGCGTCAAGGACGCCACACACATTCTTCCGGCTTGCTTGCACGCTAGATGGTCGGATCCTCAGTCTTCCCAACTAATTCGCGTATCGGTGTCGTCTAGCGCTGATCGAGAACACTTGTAATTATCGCATAATAAATTTTCGGTCTCCGCAACTATCCGTATTTCTATTTCGCATCTGGTATTGTTGTGTATACCTGCGGAAACGTTAATTTAGTGCACATATGCACTAAAGCACCTCTCCTACGAGTCTCGTCTTGGAATTCTTGATCTTTATCCACTTGAATTTCGAAGATTCCGCGGCGACTTAATCCTAACGCAATTTTCTTTAGCACAAGACTCGTACACCAGTTCTTTAGCACAGTAATTGATAACAGTCGAAAGGGTCACGACAAGAAGCTCTACAATATTCGACCCCAGACCTTCCTCAAGCAAAGCTCTTCTTCTACAGGTTCATGAATCACTGGAACGACCTTCCATTGGAGGTTTTGAGTTGCTCTTCTAGGGGCCGTTTCACAGTGTTACTAGATTCTCAATTACTTAAGAAGTTGCTAGATTAATATTTTTTGTTTTGTTAGAGGTTGGCATGATTCAAATTTGAAGATAAGTTGCTCCTTCTGTTTTGCTATCATTTGCCTGTAAGTGCCTCGCATTTGGTTACTAAAGCGAGTGAGCATCTTAAACGCGAATTTCCGTTGGTTGCTAGTTGATTTTCATTTACTGGTCAAATTAAGTTATCTGTGGCAGACAATTATGCCCCGGGTCTCTTATCCTTGTCTCACCAAGCAGTGTGGCAAAAAGGTAGTAGCCGGAATTCAATGTGACATATGCGATAGATGGTTTCATCAGTCGTGTGCATGCATAAGCACAGAACTGTATAAACTACACGGCAAATTTTCTGACCTGTGCTGGGTCTGTTCAGAATGCAAGACCAGAGGGAGATAGTGGCTTAGTCTTTCAGTCAGATCGAAATCCGTAATCGGTGCTTCACACAGCAAGAATTCCTGTACCCGGTCCCCATACCAAACCACCAACCAACCTGGGAACTCTGCGCCTGCAAATACAGTGACTAAACAAATGGGAACCTCGGGATATGACGTGTGCACGCCTACGGCTTACTGCAAACAGACCGTAGGCCAATCACTGGGAGGTAGCCCACTTGTGCGCTCAACACCACTTACGTCGACGTTGATACGCCCTCAGAACCACATCTTGGTGTCCCAAAGACTCCAAAAGGCCAATGAGACTGCCCAGAGATCGCAAAAATCAACTGCAAGTAAGGCTTCTATACCTTGGAGGGCAACAAGTTTGACGCCAAAAAGGCATACGAGGGAAGATTGTAAGACTCCCTCAAGCGATTGCGTGCACCCAAGCCCGACTAATGTCGATGTGGTGCTTATACGGATAGTGCAACACGAGGCATGTCTGCGTGACGTTACGGCCAATCCACAAAAGCATATTAGTGCAGTTAGACAATTGCAAAGTCCCTATGAGGCCGCCCTTAAAAGGGACAGGAATATAATTATTCACGCTGCCGAACCGGTCACACAGGATCCTAAACATAGGAGATCCTCGGAAAGACAACTAATTCCAAGCGTTCTGCGAAACGCTGAGCTACCCGCATCGACGAACTGGCTCCGATCGCACAGACTCGGTAAGTGAACTTTACCTGGTACACACAAAAACCGTCCCAGACCGTTCCTAGTCGAATTTCGAGATCGTAACACTCGAGATCTGGTACTAATGAAAGCTGACACGATAGCTCAGCGAGTGCCAGGCATAAAGGTTGCAGAAGATACAGCCATGCATCACAAATCTGACCCGTATGTGGCGATATTGGCTGCATCATAAATCAAAAGCGAGCGACTTGACACAAACCAGGTTCGGGAAGGAAATCACAACTCCAAGGAAACAAGACGACGATGTGCCAATTTAGGAGAGTCAAACGCCGACGATAAAAATGGTTCACACCGGTCAGGATCATATCCTCATATTCGAAAAAACGAACTTATCCCTCGGAGGTTTCCTCCGAGGGATTAAATGCCACCAAACTACGGAGCAGGCAGAAGGCCATATCGCCGGAGCTGAGATGCATGTTAGCCAATGTATGCAGCCTGCTCAATAAGGGAGATGAACTGCAAACAGCGATTCACTCCGTAGATGTTTGCTTGCTCACAGAAACATGGCTCAAAGAAGAAATAGATTTGGGGGATTGGACACGTGGGTTCCAGTGGTATCGCAGTGATCGTGGCAACGCCGTTGGAGGCGGTTGCCTATTGTTGATCAGAAGTTCTATAAGGCAGTCATCCGTGAACTATAACTGCAGCTGCGTGAGCATTCAAACCGCCGTCAGCCTTCTCCATGTCAACCCCCCACTGGTAGTCTCCGGGGTGTATCTAAGCCCGGGCGCGCAACCAGAAGAAGACGAAGCATTGCTGAAATCACTCCAGTCGGTTTGCCAATCGGGCCATCACATTCTCGTGTTGGGGGGGCTTAATACTCCTAAAGTCAACTGGCGATTGGGATCTGTCAGTGGTCAAGGTTTTGATCAGAAATTGCTCAACCTAGTCAAAAATTTCACACTAGCACAGCATGTGAGAGTGGCCACGAGATTCCGACCTGGTCAGGTAGCCTCAACACTAGACTTAATCGTAACTCGCCATAGCACTGACATCACTAACATGTTGACTGAGGCACCACTCGGAAAGAGCGATCCAGTGTTCCCTGTTGGCAAAACAAGCACACGAAGTGCAACTTTTTCACCGAATCGACCACAATAAGGTGATATAGGAAGTTGATAAAATGAGCTGGAACACAAAAGTTTCTGTAGAGGACGTCGATAGTTTGTGGGCAAATTGCGTCCACAACCTCCGGGTCCTCACAGATAGGAACGTCCCTCAGAAACAAGTCGGAGGAAGGGGTAGGAAGCCATGGGTTCGCCCCAGGGTCAAGAGAGCTTTCCAACGCAAGTATATGGCCTGGAAGGCATATATTCAGCGAAAGGGGTTTAAAAACTTCACGGTATACAAAAAAGTCCGAAACGAAGCAATTAAAATAGCAATGAATGCTCGTCTCATCTATGAGCTTAACCTAGCGCGGACATTAAAAAGAACCCCAAAGGTTTTACAGTTATGCTCAGTCCAGATCCTCCTTGAGAAAGGAAATTGGGACCTGAATTTCCTATAACGGAGCGATTATAACGACTGACAAGGGCATAGCGGACGCATTCATGGCACATTTTCAAAGTGCCTACCGCTCAGACAACGGAGCACCTCAGCCTCACCCTAACACCGTGGGTGTCGCCATGGTAGATCAGGATATTGCGCCCCACGAAGTTGAGCGAGCGATAATCCAACTAAACAGTACAAATTCCGCAGGAGCCGACCATATCCACCCGGCTATCGTGCAACCTCTGGCCAAATTTCTGGCGTCGCCTTTTACCCAGCTGTTCAATCTCACATTGGAAACAGGGGTAGTTGTGAGGGACTGGAAACAAGCCACTATAATTCCCATCCTCAAAGATGGTAACCGTTCAGAGGTCGGAAACTACAGACCAGTAAGCCTAACTAATGTCATCAGCAAAATTTTGGAACGCATATTACGTGAGAGGATCTGTCGATTTCTCTGCGAACAGAAATTATTCAAGGCATCTCAACATGGCTTTCTTAAAGGTAGATCTTGTCTCGCCAATCTGCTGATGTTCTTTGACACTGTCACGAAGGTAAAGGGGAAGTAGTCGAGGTGTGCCACCTAGATTTCCAGAAAGCTTTCGACTCTGTCAACTACAGGCTTTTGGGCTGGAAGCTACGAGAAGCTGGAATTTCTCCTAGAATCTGCAGGTGGATACAAACGTTCCTAGTTGGAAGATCGTGCAGGGTGAGAGTAAGAGGAGTACTGTCAGGCAAGGGTTCCCCGTTAAGCGGAGTACCTCAAGGGTCAATCCTCGCCCCTCTGCTCTTCCTGGTATACATAAATGACTTGACCGACAACTTGGTCAGTCCATGCTAAGCTGGTGGGAAATTCTTTGGACTCAGGCGTCCTCCAGGATGATATTCTGAAGATCTGTGAATGGACATTAAGGTGGGATTTACCATTGAATGTTCTCAAAAGTCACATCTTCGCCAATGCTAATCAGTCGACCCCTAGGTATATAAGGGACGCACACGGACGAACGGTCAAACTTGCAACAAAACGGCAAACGAGAGAATTAGGTACCCAGGTCACTAGCACGTTTCCTCCAACTACCCAGTGTGCTGCAGCCGCGACAAAAGCACGAAGAGCGTTATGCGATCGCCAACCCATGTCCAGCAGTATTCATTCCACTATACTCGGTCATAGTTCGGCCCCACCTAGAATATTGTGCCCAGGATTGGTCCCCGTACTTAAAAAAGGACATAGCTGTCTTCGAAAAAGTACAAAAGCTCGCCACACGTTTGGTATGGGGTACGATGGGTCTAAGTTACCAAGACCGATTAAACTCGTTGAACTTATTCTCGCTCGAACGCCGGCGGGTAAGAGGAGACCGTACTGAAGTGTACAAAATTACCCACCACACCGACACAAGTCCCCTGGCGTGTTTGTTTGTGATACCTCTGGACAGAGATTAAAGAGGACATAGGTTCATGCTCAAGAAAACAAGATCACGATTGGCAGTTAGGTTTAACTTTTTCACTAACCGGGTAGTCAACTCGTGGAACAAATTACCTGCGAAGGTAGTGGAGGCCTCCAGCGTAGATGTATTCAAAACGGAGCTAGACAGATGCGGGAACAACCTTTTCCCCACTTTGTACTAATCGAAATATGATTTGTTGTTGCTGTTCAGGGCAACCTTGATTTGTTGTTTCTTTTATCCCTACCGTCAGACCACCACCGAAAGCATTCGCATCGACAGAAAACGCAGTCTGGTCAATCTCCAGATCACGCCAGTTCAGCTCCAGGGCATCAACAGGCTCAGGCTTCCATCAAGTCCTGGATTTGAAATTGAAACTGAAAAAGTATTTCACTCTGTTATCGGTATTCTCTGTAACCCCAACAGCGGTGCTACACCCTACATTCAATGACTGCCTTTCGGGTCAACAGAAAACCACTGACATCGAAACGGACAAACTGGCCAAATCCGGGTGACTTTGGCCTCAAACCTCGAACTAGTGAGCAAATCGGTGAAATCGCTTGGAAGGTCACACAAAGCGGTAGGTACAAAAAGGTTTCCTTCGCAAGGTCGTTCCGGCGATGGCTTCCTATTCTTGGGACGAACTTCGTCGTCAGGCTCGTAGTTTGGAAAATGAAATAGATTCCAGACTAGCTAACTTCAGTACACTCAGCAACGCATCTATTGACTCGACCGCCTATAAATCTCAGATAAGTGGAAATGTCCTTCCACCTCATCGTGGTGTTTCCGGATTGAATGATCAAAGCGACCTGTTTAGTACTACACCACAAAGTGAGGATCCGTCCAAACTGGCTACTACTATCGAACAGCTTCTTCAAAAGTAAGTTACTGCATGTTTGTGCTGGTTATTTGCTTCGATGTCGAACCACATGCACAAAAAATGTATCAACTCAGTTCACCGAGTAGTCCAATACGGTTCTTGTTTGTGCAATAGGTTCCCGGACTAAGTTGACTAGAGACGTCTCAACATCAGGTAACGAATTCCAATAGTTAGCAAACGATGGCGGTGTACTAGTAGATAATATGGTACACAGGATGTTACGTCCACCGTACTAAGTGGACGGTCTAGAAAGTAATTAGCTTCTACAACGTTCACATGATAAACATTTTATCTTTTGGGTCGTGGTTAGTTTCTACGCGAGGCGTAAAGCACGCTTGCTTGTTACACCGTTACTAGTCGGCACAGGCCAGACAAGAGGTAGGCGCTGACTGGAATCATGCTTTCAAAGAACGTGCGAGAAGCCTGATAACAAAGCGATAACGTTTATACAAACCATAGAAGTTGCATAACTTTATAAGACGGTGCAAGGTAACAAATAGTTGCGACAAATACGTCTCAAACCCGCATTTGCAAATTAAATTGACCCTATCCCTCAGATCTCCAACACCTAGCAAACTTCGCTTGCCAAACAACCCGAAGGAAACCACCCCTAAAGGTACTACTCAACCTTCCATTAGTGCACGTGCTGGTAGCAGGGTGTATTTCCCTAAACATCTGTTTTTGTAGTCTTTTTCCGACCTGTTCGTTCGTCCGTTTGTTTTGGAACGTTGTTGTTCTTTGTGTTACTGCCTTTCCAGGGACGTTTTATATTGGGCTTGCTGAAGCTGTTGGTTTGAGTATCAGCAATCAAGAGCTGGGTGGGGAGCGAAAAAACCGACTAGGAAACTTATCGGGGGAATCAAAATAGCGATATTACAGAGGTCGATTGATACGGTTTCGTGTTTGCTTTAGCGATCTTTGATGTACAGTCCATCCTTCCTGTGAAACATCTTGAAAGGCCCATAGGGACGTTCTAAAGTACGTCGTCGGCCACCTACGAAGGGGTGTGTACCTGGATGGAAGACATGCGATGTTATTTCCTAGTGTCTGTCGGGGTGGGGGGGGAAACGACGCATCTGAACGGCGGAGTGTTTAGAAAAATAACTTTCTCCGTTAAAGTTCTTCGCGCCAATGAGGAAATAATCTGCAGGTAAACGTAGTGTCTGGCCGTAAAATGGACCAGCCCTGGAAGCACTGAGGTCGACTTTGAGGGCTGCATAGATACTTGGTAAGATCATTGACAGCTTCTGTCCGACAAATGGAGCATTGGGCTCTGTTTTCGGCTGTCGATGAAATCGCTCAATCATCTCATCTGCGTCTGGATGGTGAGTCCTAGTATAAGAGCGGTGGCATCCCGAAGTAAGCAGCGTCTCCGCGAAGCAACTACTTTCGAATTTCG
>JTDE01002488.1:44373-69397 GCA_014338405.1 Paragonimus skrjabini miyazakii
GGAATTTCTCATCGTCGGGTGTTTTGAGAGATGTAAGATAGTTTTGAAATGTGAAGTACCAGTGGTTCCATTGTTTTCTTGCGTCAGATGAATCCGGGACAGTGTCAAATCGTTCCGGTCGTAGAGCTTTGTCCATCAGAAGAGTAAATTGTAATAAATCAGAAAAACGGTAATCGATCAGTGACACGTTGAGTTGTTAGAAGACAAAGGCCCGTAGAGTAAGGCTTTACTCTTCTGAGAAGGACGGTACAGTGGCTGTAATGTATAGAAGATAATGATGAGTGATACGAATAAGCAAACGTGAATTATGACCAAATGTTAGTACAGGACGCTTTCCTACTTGTGGGAGATGAAACATCGCGTCGAGTGTTCAAGTCAGTTCACATTACGAAGTTTACAAGTGCCAGTCGGTGTCCAGTTTATACTTGTGAGCTGCCTGACATCACCGTGCTACAACAACAAAGGAGGACTGACGTTTCATTTTAACTGGTAGTGGTGCTGTGACCGTTGTGAGTAGCATACTTGTACTTTGTATACGGTGTGAGTAGTATACTACTCACAAGTAGTATACTACCCACAGGCGAAACAGTAGTACACTCGTAGTCCAACGTACCTTAACCATTGTAGAAGAGTAGTTGGTTGTTCAAGCAAGGTCCAGGCACTGCAGAACTATCAATCTCCAACATGCTCATTGATTTGATTACGAGATCACTGTCATATTGACTACCTCCGTAGTCGTCATGGCAGATTACAAGTAAGACGTGAATTTAAGGCATAATAGAAAATACCTGCTGACAACCCCGAAGAACGTTTTATCTACAGTAAAACTGGGATCACATGGCCATCGTTCATTTTAGATACAATAAAGCTAACAGTAGGCTTTAACAGATGCTTTTAAAATGTATGAGCTAGGTTAGAAAGGGCAATAAATACCTAAGAACTTTAGGCATTAAACTGAAGACGTCAAAGTAAAGCCTACTGAAAGCCCTGCTCGTTTGTGTTGTTTTATCTAGAGACAATTTGCCAGTGTTATTAAGTTCTACTACTGAAGTCAACCAGCGTGTTGACCAAAAATGTATCAATTGGCGACTTGTTCCAAATGCTGCTGTGTGTGGTAAAATATTTACTTATGTTCTGTGTTACTTTGAACTTCGTGGTCTGCATCTCGTGACCTCCAGTTGCTGGGGTTTCTCGTACTGTTAAAATTGTGAATGTCTGTATCAGGTCACTTCTTTCGTGTGGAGAAATGTTTGGCTGCTTTAACTTCTCCCCATAACCTATATTTCTGATTCATACAAACCATTTCGTAAAACGGTGTCTCACTTTCTCTGGTGTCGTCTTATTTTTATTAGAGCAGGGCCCTAGACCTGGACGCAGTGCTTTAACTGAGGTCGCACATAGGTTTCCTAGACCTGCAGATGCATTTTCGAGTCTCTAGTTACAGGGACCTATTGGCCTTCTCTGTCACTCTGTCCTTTCAAGGAGACCTTGAGGTCACCTACTATATGCAGTTCTGGGTCTCCAATTTGTCACTCCTCTTAAATTTGCTTGCTGACCTGCTTGCCCGAACTGTCTAGCGTACCAGTGTGCACAAATGTGTGATTGTTGTGAGGATCGACTGTCATGATCATCAACTCAGTCTAGTTCAGCCGTTTATCGTCTGCTCTAAAATAAGCTTTGGTTGGTTAGCATCCTTGAGTAAATCCACGGCTATTCTATTAAATCCTAAGGGTCTACCGGGCTTCCTACGTATAACTTCGAGACTGCGGATATTCTACGCGCTTAATTCGCTGCGGTCCTTGGTGATAACATCAAGGAGGAAGCACTGTATTTGAGGGACGGTAATAGTCCGCCTAATGATACATGTTTTCGGGTTCTGGGTGACGACCAGCGGCATCACAAATGAAACCTAGGTGTTTGGTGGATCACAAGAACAGTCGACGTTTTTCCGTTCGCAACCGGAAACCGTGCGTCTGAGCGCGTTGGAAAACCGCGCCGATTCGAAAGAGGCAGAATTTGCGAAAATGCCATCACAAATGCCACTCACGACAACTGGATAGAGGTTTCTTGAGATCAGCTAAACTGGGTTGGACGGTCCATGCAGGAGTTGGTGGCTTGAAGCGGGAAATGGCTTAAACTAAGCCGGACACCCGTTTTGGATGCTAGGTCATAGCCGAATTGTGCTTAAATTTGACCGATCTCTCGCATTTGTTCACGGTTTGTTCCAGCTTCATGTTCAGTTCCTGTTCGATTTTAGCCAGGTAGGGTACGTAGGGCAACATATCCTGGTAACTGGAGATAACAAATGAAGGCCATGCACCGGAACTGGTCCTCTGTGAGAGAACCATGGTTGAACCGTTTGCACTCACAGTTGACGAAACTAACAAAGAGGACAAGATCGTGTGCGTCTCTTTTGAAGGCAGTGGAACTATCAGTTGGACAGAGATGAGGTTTCTCTGGAGATCTTTGTCAGCCTGTGGACTGAATCTGTGGAACTCAGGGTTCACGGCTGGGCTGTCAGATTGTAGATAGTATAACGAATTTGTCCTGCTGATCCCATTTTCCTGGATAGACAGGCCTTCGTCTCTGGATGCCGGTGAGCCTGTCTCCGTATCGCTTATACTAGATCTTGAAGAGGGCAACCAGCTTGGGGGTCATATTAGAAGTCGACGGTATTCTTGATCCGGTAATCCACGGACGGCAGTTGGACAGAAGTGGATGACCCAAGTGCGACAAAACGACTAGCATTTCTGTCAGTGGGATCTACGACTGTGTCATCTACTTATGATCAGCGTCGGGAGATATAGTTTAGAAAGAAATAAAAAGAAAACAACTCGTTTCAGGTGACTGGGATGTCATTTTGTTTGAGGATACCTTTCTTGATCCCATCCTTGTAAATACAGAAAATCTCAGGAGTACGACTGTAAATTTTTATACTCATAGGATCGTGCCTCACTACCTTATCTCTCCGCTGCACTCAGTAATGCAACCCTGTATATGTGACTGCTACCATTCAACTTATCTGACATGGCCGTACTCGAAAGGATTGAATCCCTACTCATCACAGCCCTGTGGATCAACGCAGCATGCAAGCCTGACCACCAGGTTAGGATGTCAGAAGAGATTCGGCGGGGTTTTGGTATGACAGTGACTATTTATTTGCCGTCTATCGATACTTGCTTTGGTTGTATGCCGTCTTGATATTGTCGGTTTCAATAGATTTTAGAGAATTTGGCTTGAAAGTATGTTGCTGGTAAAGGCGTCTTACGTAGCATCGTTTTTATATTATTTCAAGATAGACCTCTTAAATTTAATATTTAGTTGGACATTTCGTCTAGTGCATAAACTTTTCGAGGCTTCTGCCCATTTTCCCGTTCACCGCCAGGCAGCATTTGTTAAGCGAAGTATGTAACGACTCCGGAGTATCGTACTATTTGTCTGAGGGTCTCGCACTCAGTAATAATTCCGTATCTGAATAGAGTAGCATGGTTTACCAAATCTGACGTTTATTAGGGTCGAATGATTTGAGTGATCTGACACCGTTGAGGAAAGTATGTTGTCAACGACAAAATTATCTTACTGCTTCAGAACTGTTTGGATTTGTACCAGTGTTCGATGTCTCGAAAAACATTTCACAATCGTTTGCTTGCAACTTTTGCTTGTACAAACTATGCTTTGCAAATAATATTTCGGAGTGAATCATAAGTCATCGTGACCTTAAATTTCAGTGGTTATTAATTTTGCAGTTGAGGCACGGTAGCTGAAATCGAGAGTCAGCATGATTTTAGGCATTGTGAAGACTGCTTGAAATTGAACTCAGCAAAACATATCTTCCAACAACTCGCCATGAGCGGATTATGGTGGCCGGGTAGTTGAAGCAATCCCTTGTTGACAACCCTCAGTAACTAAACTAAGAATGAGATTGTCCTAGTCTTGTAGCTGCACTTTGTATCGTAAAGTTCCGTATCGCATTACATACAGACTATTGCGGTCGTTTAGCATGTTCAGCACAATCCACATGTATTGGGCCGATGGACCGATTGAAGCTAAGTTATCTATATTTGCGTTAGCCTTACGATCGCTAGACAGCTTCACTTTAAACTTATGAAACCCCTATAATTCACCCTATGGAATGTTGTCTTTCATGTGCTATTCAAAAAGCTGAACTTTCTATCTTCTGAGAAATAAGACTAACCAGTTTTCAAAAACACCAACGGTATTTTTAACTCCCAATTTTGGGATCAACAAACATGCATGCCGCATTCTGGACGCAAATTTTTTCTTTCATTCTGTTCATTCAGACTGACACAAGTCAACGATCAAATGACCGAACTTGTTCGTGAAGCAGACAGAAACTCCACTATTGACGGTTCAATTCGGTCTTCGGTTGGTGATACCAGCACTACCGTGACACCTCCCATGACAGCTGGACAGCTGAGCCAGTTACATACAGCCAAGCGACATCGAGAAATATTGCGTGATTACGCTCAGGAGTTTCGGCAAACCAAGGCCAAAATTACTGCTAATCGTGAACGCGAAATTCTCCTGGGATCGGTATGTTTCGCGAACAAAATTCGGCGTAATTGACGTGTAACTTGTCCATAACTCAGTGCGGTTAAACACAAATCAATTCAGACCGCTAATTTGTGTTGGTTTAGGTCATAATGTAGTGATTACAGTGCTTCATGTTGCTCGTCCTGAGTTCAACACTTTACAACCGCTTCCTTACCCATATGGACGCATCAGGTAGGAATAATGTGAACGAGATTCGAACCTGTAACTCCTCATATTACCAACCGAATCCCTTATCCGTTCGGTCACCAGTCCCATGGACATCACTTGTGATGGGGTGGTTGATACAGTTGATGTAACCTGTCCACACGTTGCATGTTCGGATAAACACCCTCCGCAAGCAGTATTTTGAAGGCTGATAACCGGACGAATACAAGCTTAGGCTCGTACTGCGAAAGGCTTGCGGTTCGTACCCTCGTTCAAATTATTTGTACCTAATGAGTCTAACTCGGGATGAAACTAGTGAAGTGTTGGTCTGAGTGTAAGTACCGTGAAGTATAAAATTCGATGTACTTTACGAGACAGGAATCGTAGTTTGACTCCGTTGACCCACTGTAGTTGCCCATAATCGTACATCTGAGTTTTCCTACACAGAGAGGTAAACTCATGACTTTCATGCTCGACACATCATCGTTAACCATACAGCATATTCAGTATGTACTATACAACTTAGTTCTTCTGTGTGAACAAGGATTCAGAGGGATTGGGAGGTTTTTGAACAATGGGGAGGCGATTTTTAAATTGCTGAAAAGTTTGAGAAAACTGTGTATGTTTCCCTGGTTTACGAGAGTTTGTGAAGTGTGTAAAAATGTAACACGAGTAAGTCATTCGCGTTTTATTAACTAACTTTTCGAAACGATCAAAATTACTATTTTTTGTCGAACGTGGTCATTTTTTTCAAAGTGACATTACTGGACCTAAAAATTTCGACTTGTTCTACCGACCCATAGCTGGAAGAAACGAATACGCTGAATTGCGGGTAGTAACGTAATAAATACTTCCTTTCTTGTTGGCAAGTTACTGTTGTACGTGACTTAAGCGTCAACCAAGTAATTGCCGTCTACAACCTGAAAAGGAATTTGGCCGCTAAACGGCTCACCCACCAAGCAATGTGTGATGCTGGTGATGGTGTCATTGCACTTTATGCCACCAATGAACTATCTTCATATGCATCTATTACCGGAAGCATGCACCATGAGAACCGGTAAAACGAATAGCTAAGGAAACGGAACTTGAAGAAGAGACGGGTAAATGCTGAAACGTCTGCTTGAACATTAGACTGATACAAGAGTATTAGAAGTCAAATAGTCTGACAAATTTAGCTTCATCAGAGTCAACTGCACCACATCAAAATGCACAAGGGAATACGGTTGTTTTCTATCAGTTTCATTTAGGGATGAGCCAAACCGAAAGGCCATGTTCAATCTTAAGTAGTTACTAGCTCAGTTTAGTCCAGTAACCTTTTCTTTTGGTTGGGTATGGCCTGAGAACAAGTTATCACTCGATTTCGCGTGTAGTTTGGCAAAGCACGTCGTTTGATGACTTGTGCAAAATGTGATTCGTGCTTGCACTTGAAAAGGTTCGTAATTTTAGAAAGTCTTGGGGTTTTGTTGATTTTAGGTTGTGAACTGTGGTAATTGATGAAGTGTTAGTTTCCGTGCATGCCCGGACAAGATTTTATCAGGCATGCTTTCGTGTCTTGCAGACAAGAACTGCTTGTATTCAGCTGTAACAGTGTGGTTGTCCGTCTTTGATTTTATCTCTTTACTTTCCTGTTGTTTCCATAATCAATAGGCCTACCGGGAAACCTCTATGAATAACGGCGACAGGACCCTGTCGACCATCGGAATAGGAAACCATCGTGGTCAGTCCACGGCCACTCGGATTCTGTTAGAAGAGCAGGACAAGTACCATCGTTCGAATCGCATGGTAGATGATCATTTAACAGCGGCGTCCACGATCCGAGCCACATTGCGAGCTCAGCGGATCGCTTTGCGCAATGCGTCTGGCGGTTTGCACAATCTCACTGCCCGGTTTCCTCGTATCAGACAGTTGATTGGCAAAATCGATTGGCGTCATCGCCAAGACTCCATTATCCTAGGGCTGGTCATTGCTTGTTGCATTGCCTTTCTTCTCATATACAAGCTTTCTTAATTTCCGAACACGTGTCTGCCCCTTTTCTGAATAGCCTCTCAATTGACCATTTCTTCTACATCTGAGTTGTTCATTTTTGTAGGCTTTGTGATGACCATATCGACCCATCTATGTATAAATACGCATGTGGCTTTTGTTTGGAGCGGAATCGGTTCCTTTTCCATCCAATTGGTCCCGTTTATCCTTGTTGTCTTTGCCCATTGCTCCGCACACCTTATGTTGCGGTTTCCACGACGTCTCCTTCATTTAATGTCTTTCAGTACGTCTCCTTGCCAATTCGAATCAACTTTGACAAACGAAACCCAATCTTCTTTATACCACGTGATTCACACAGTATTGCAATGTTTCGAGGTTAAGCTCGTGCCCCGGGGCTGTGAATGCACACGTGATGTTCGCATCTCACCATCAGCATGACTGTTTCTGTTACAGGCCTGTCAAGACCGTTTTTGAACATCACCTACACTGTATCCTTTGTATTTTCGGGTGAGTGCTGCCCTTCACAAACGTTTATATGCGGCATCTCAGACGCGAAACAGTGTCTGCACTTCGCCAGCTTTAGGCCATCAGTCATGTCATTCTTGGGTGACGAATCAGTTTGGGAAACACAAGCCTTTCTCTTCCATGTCTGATAATTCTAACACCCTAACTGTGCACATGTGCTTGTGTGTCCAATTTTTGTATTCTTCATTGTCTTTCTTATTTATCTGCTTGCCAGTTTTGTATCATAATTGTGAGCGCTCATTCGGAGAGCCTGACAGAGGCTAATTGCTCTGTTTGATCACTAACAAATTTATCTCAAGCCTCCCGTTTTGATTCTCACTTTTCGTGCATTACGGTGCAAGTAAATTAGCATCTGATGGTTGTTTCAGTGTTTCTTGTTGATTGTTGGGGCTAACAAAAAAATTGTCTGTTGTTGTTATGGTGAAACCAGCGATATGTTAGTCTGGCGCTATTATGGATCTGATCGAGTACGCCTTTTGTAACGTGAAGTAATCACTACATGTAGGGAGTCGATTGTACCGGATGTTTAAAAGTCAAGTTTTGCGGTGTTCTTGTGTGATGGGTATATAGGAATAGTTGATTGATGTGGGCTACTGCGATACAGGTTCCGGATTGACTGTGATTAACTTCTATTGGTTTCAGGTAGACAGAATGTGAGAGCTAGATCCACACGTATGCAAAGCAAACAGTGCAAGTGGCTACAGTCAGACGGGCTGAGGTGTTTGTTATACGACCAATCTGATGAGTCGACCAATAGAGCTGATGTTCTCTGTCGGTGGGTGATCAAGCCAACATTAGTGTCAGCAGTGCTGGTGGGTCAAATCTTGGTAGCGTTTGATAGGGTATTCCGCGTTCGTTTACTTCGGCAGTATCAAAGACATCAGCGGTTCTAGCCAACGCTTAACTGCCATACAACCATGAAAGATAAGACAAGCCCTAAGCAAAAAAGGAAAGAGACCTAACTACTAGGAATAACTACAACTCATCACCACAGGAGTCAAGAGCCTGATAAGAAGTTACTGTGGCTCGGGCTGCCGCTTACCTCAAAGGTGACGTGGAATATCCTAGGAGAAAACGTTGCTAGGAAGGTTGAAAATTAATGAACGAAAATTAAGCGGAAGCGCTAGAAATTGAGTGCAAGTACGCCATTGACTTTGACACACCGCCACCCCGAATTGCGCACCTAACCAGCGATTTGAGTGATCACGACGACCGCAGTCAGGCAGGCGACACCTACGCCCTTTGTTCAGTGGAGCAATCAGGGTCTTCACATTTCGTGACCACGCGGTTTCATCCAACTGTTCGTAGTCTCAATAATACAATACCCGGCAAAGCAAACTGTCAGGTGACATACAGAGCGCGTAACCCAACCATCGCAAACTGTGCACCGTAAGTAGTTGACCAAGTGATCGCGCATCCCGAGCGTTCCAGAATACGCGCCGGCGAACGGCCGTGTTGCTCACACGATCAGTCCACTTGATGTGGGCTAATTGGAGAATACAGCGATGGTCAAACACACCATGTCTATTCACATCTTCGTGGGGAACAGGCCACGTTTCCCAACCACAGAGTAAAACAGAACATATGCCAGAATTAAACACCCTTCCTTTCAGCGAAAACCGGACGTCTTTTCGACGTCACAGATGACACAGGTTGGCAAATGCAACTGGTGGCTTTGCTATCCTCGCTGATATCTCATAAGCAATATAACCCACTGGCGAGATAGTGCTACCCAAGTGTGTGAAACTGTCTACAGCCTGTTGGGATAATGCCACAATTAACCCAAAAATATTTTTTTTTTAAATTCTTAACACTGTATGAGCTTCCCCACGTTGTGAGCCTCCGCTTGAACATTATAAATATGGTGGAGTTTTCCAGTGTATTGGACAAACGTTTGGTTGAGATCAAATATACTCTTGGCTGAAGGTTCTCTTTCTTCTTCATTTGCGGTAGTACGTGCGTCGTCGTATAAGCCTTGATAACGCAAATCGTTAGTGCAACCGTCGTAGCTAAGCCGGGTTATAGTGAACGCCGGGCGTCAGTAATTTTTCATCAATTGTCAATCCACGCGGTTCATAACACAGCCGTAAGTGGATTATCCACAGTAAAAGGCGTGGGGGTGGGAACTCTCCAGTCTCGAAACAGTACTTGCACGTGAAAGGTCGAAGCACATTCCATACAAACCAGCACTAACACTCACCCTGTTCAGCATAGTCTGCACGTCTTCGACAAAGGGGCTAAGCAAAACAATGTGATCCGCATACTCCATATCCCGTCAACCGAGCACCAGGAAGAGGCACAACACCAAGCTCACTGGACTCCTCAAGTGCACTTTTCAGAATGTTGCCCGTGACAAAACTGAGCAAAAAGACGAAAATCGCACCCCCTTGACGAAAGCCACTAGAGGTGATGAACGTCGAAGACAGTTGCCCATAGACCCACACTTGTTTGTAGACTGAGCATACAGTGATCTCAACAGATTCACGCATTTCCTTTGCGGGGAAGGCAGTTCCAGAGGACGCTACTAGCAACTGAATCGAGAGCAGTCTGTTGGCCGCTTGTATGAGTGCGCAGAGTAAAAACTTGATCATCGCACCCTCTGTCGGATCGGAATCCTGCCTAATTTCCACTTATTTGACTCCCTCTAAGCTTAGTGAGCTGACGTAAGATGAGGACAGTGAGTGATTTGGATTCAACAAACACTAGACTGATGCCTCTGTGGTTGTCACATAGCTTCAAACCTCCTTTTTGAAAACGAGAATTATTGTTGACAAGCATCAATCACGAGGTACCTCTTCAGTCCCTCCAAATCGTCTGGAGGAGTTTTGGCAGTTCCGATGTCAACCTCTCCCCAACATCCTTGAAAGGAGACGGAGGGAGGAGGTCTGGACCAGGACCCTTGTTACGCCTCAATAACTTGAACTCCATGGCCACTTCCGTTTCTAACGGAGGACCGTCTGGAACGCAATAACTGACCATTTGGGTCCCGTCGTCCACATGATCTAGTTGAAGCCAGTTGAACTGTTCCTCGAAAAGTTCAGCCCAAGTATCAAACCAGCACGATTAGCTAGTGATAAGTGAACCAACCATTTTTCTCACATATGGTCTCACTCACACTGACTCGACAGTCAGTACAACCAGGAATCAGGTAGAAAAGCTCTCCATTATTCCCGCATAAGACGCTCGTTCGTCCAGGTGGTGCTCATGGTGTTTGCACAAGCTTTTAGTCAATTTGCGTTTCAGTCCTCGACGGTCGTCATCCTATTCATAGCGACGCTTGTTCATGAGGTTTATCGACGTGACGGAAATCCAGTTCTGTTGCAACTGAACAGCTCCTTCAGAACACACCTCCTCACAGTAAGTTCATAGCTGCTGCGATTTGTTCCTAGTGTTCGTTAGGATCCCTCATCTGACTGGAACTGGGCAATTTCTTCACTAATGCATCCCAGTAAGCATTCCTCACACTTGCCTCATTGGAATACCAGTTAGATGTGTTGTATTTACGCGTTTATGACCTCCGGGCAGATGACAAAACAAAACGGGCATGCATAACAACATGGTACGAGTCTATGTGGTTGCTGCAAAATCCACGACAGTCTTTAACAGAATGTTGCTACTTGTAACTGACCGCTGTTTGATCTAGCTGAGTCCACGACTGAGAAGCAGAGAGAGAGGTCTCCATGTCACACAGTTCTTCTTCCCGTGTTGAAACGCGGTACTCGCACAGTTGCAGCAGTCTTTTGCCATTGTCAGTGCATCGTGCCCGAACACCAAACATACCTCCCAGCCGTTTGTAGTCCGGGGAAAGACGACCAAACTGAGCATTAAAACTGCCCCCCAGTATGATGATGTCAGTTTTTACGCGTCTTCAGCAAGACAGCTTTCATATTACCTTCATTGCCCCCCATTGTTAAGTGCATTTACTTCACACTCAAACAGCGGCAACATACAGTTCACTGAGCGGAGTTAGCCATCCAATGTTTGAGTCTCGACGGCCCCAGTTTGGTAAGGAAACAAGATCTACAGTTTGCTTGACTTATTGTGAACCCTCAGATTGTATGCAAAGCAGGTGACTCACTTTCTAGCCACATTTGATCTACTGACCGGACTGCATTTGTCTCGGCGGTACTTATGCGGTTACGAAGCCATCGTACGGTGCCTTAGTCAGTTGTCTTCTATAACAGTAAGGGAGAACTCCAAAAGAAGAATTCCACTACCGGTATGATATGTAGTAAGAGATTGCCCGAATGCAGGCACTTCATTGGCTACGATTCACTGCCATTTTGGATAACGTTTCTGATCGGTGATGTGGTTTGTCACGGACCCTCCTTTCTGACTAGTCGTCTCTACTAAACTTATTCGACACAACAGTCGGACCATTGCAGATTCGTGATCACGCCCGATAGGAGACAACACAATTGAAGGAGGGTGAATGTGGACAGTCCGACAGGCGTTTGCATGATAATGTCTTGGGCACTCAGGTCGGTGCGCAAAACGAAGTACACATTTGGATGGGGAAGGTCAACAATAGTTTCATGGTAACCTTAAAAGGCCACTAAAGGAACAGAAGGGGAATTGCGTGCTTAGGACAAAACACTCAAAGGTTGGAAGGGTATAGAATTTTTAATCTTGGCACTGGAATCCCTTACACTCATTATGAACGCACCAGACCTCTGAACCTAAAGGTGAACTAGATCGCAAATTAACACTGTGCCCTTTCTTTTAATGGCAACCGGTTGTCTTTCTGATTGTTCATAACCCGGTTGCAACTCTTACATATTCATTAAAAATCAGGGTTACAAACAGCTATTTTCGGTCATTCTCATCAGACATATACAGTTATAAGAGATTCACTTGACTTATACGTAAAACTGGAATGTGATTATAGGCAATGGTAACTGTGATGGAAACTGCGGACAAATACTGAATCGGTTCCAAATGTGTCCTGGTATGGCAACTAAACATCAATGTGATTTATTATTACTTCTGTTGATGCAGTGTATCCCGATGCTCACCCTCAGATCGCGACTGCTTCCACTCTTCATCGGGTGTAAGTGCAGTATTGCTTCTAATAGAAAGCTAAGAAAGTTTTCCCCGAGGGTTCACTCGACATTAATACAACATGGGGATCAAGGCGACTTTAATTTAACAGAACCGTCAAAATGGACGTGTCCTTGGTCTCTTTAAGATAATTTTCGGGAATTTGGAGGTAAATTAATCTTGACGAATACAAATTTCGGCTAGACTTTAACGAGCTACACCAACACTGTTTCCTCACGTTAGAGTTTCCCTACCAGCTAAACTACGAAAACATTGGGAGCTGAGTAATTTCAACTCTGGATTCAGGAACCCGCCCATCTTACTGTTATATGGAAGCCACCGAATGATGAGTGAAAGTGACTGCCTTGGAAACATGTCTCAAGTCAAAGTGTGACATTTCTGAGCCCCATGTGTCGTTTTGTAGTTCATTCAATAAAGTGTTTGCTACGTAAATACACTTTCGTGTCGCTGGTTCGGGTCCAGCCGAAGCTCAAATTTTCAACACCTGGACCTCTTCTAAATTAATAAGTCCTTCACACTACTTATGAGTAGCTTAGATAAATTAGAGTACTCTGTAAAATGAAAAATGGCGTAGTGACAACCATTCGTAGGTTCTTGTGACGTTTGCGCTGCGACCCTACAAGGAGATGGAATCGTGTCATTGTAAACAATAATATCTACGGGGTTTTGGGACAAAAATATAAGGAAAACCGGATGTTCGCAGCATTTCATACCGTAAAGCAGCTTGGTTACACACAGGGTGAGGTATTATCTGGCTAGACAATAGCCAAAAACCTAGTCGTGTTAAAAGCAGGAGTTCGTATTCTTGTGGACCGTCGTTTGCGACGGGACGATTAGTAAAATTGTTTTGTAACTAATCGACTGTTCCAAACGTTTTCCAATGGGTCACAGGAAAATGGCTAATATTTAGCCTGGATTTCAATTGTTCATCACGTTGAGGAAAACTCCTTCTTAGCATGCAACGGGAGTATGCATTCCAATGGTACATGTGCCTCCGTATATGACCGTGGATGTCAATTGTGCCTGACTTTTTGAGTGTGGTGTGCTATCCTATAACACGTGATCATGATGGCCTTGTCCTCCAGGGTCGTGCACATTAAAACCCGTGATCCGGTTGGATGTACGTGCGTGTGTTCACGCATCAGATTGCAAACTATATGCTTGCGTCTTTCATAGTAATCGGATGTTGTACAAACCCCAACAGTAACACCACTTAATATAGGCTTCCTACTCGTTGAGGCTTTTTCTACCAAGCCTAATTAATTGGCTGGTTGGCTTCGTGTAATAACTCAAATAGAGGGTCTACTAACATAAGTTGCTTTCTTTATGTTAGGAGCCATAGTTTTTATCCAGTTGATCACCTACCCTATTAAAGTGGTTTGTTTCAGAGTTAACAATACACTGAGAACTGAAGGATTCACTCTTTTTTCCCGCATCTTTTTTGAATTTCAACATAGTGCATGTAACTCACCGTCACATTATTTTGTGGTACACCGTTTACCCTCACATTCTAACTAGCTTGAGGCTACCTCGTACGCAGTGGTCCCCCTATAATAAGTACCCAGTATGAGTACTTTTGTATGGATTGTCTCATTGTATACGCCGTTGGTTTGCTGCGCCAAGCCCGCACGCACTCAACACATTTTTAGTTCGGTTCCGTTTTCGTCGTCCAGGTCTATTGCATATATTATAGACCTCCGTTAGCTAAGTAGTCAATTCTCTACGATTATCGGTTTGCGTTGTTGTGACTGTCGAGACACACCGTTCACGTGATATTTGAAGAATGTTGGTGGTTTATGCAGTCACTCGTACCTAAATCTCTTCATTCGTTCATCCAACTTCGAAGTTGTTCGTAGTCCCGTAGTTGGAACGGCTTTTCCTGTTGTTAGTCTCTTTATTTCCAACAATTGCAGTGCTATCAAGGAATATCAATTAATTCCTCCCAGTTTGCCAGATACTAGTCCGTACATGAACTGAACCACCATTAACATATATTGTAAAAGTGCCCATGTCGTCTACTCAGGTTCCTAAAGTAGAACCGTTACTCATCCACATTTCAACTGATTATCAGTTGTTCTGATGTATGTCGATCAGTACACCTAGTTCGATGGAAGTGTATCGGGTCGGATGAACGAATGAAGGTCATGTGTTGAGACAAGCGAGAAATCATCATCATCATCATAGATAGCAATACATCAGTGATTCACACTAATGTGTAACTGCTACACAACCACGAAGGAAAAAATGAAAGAAAAAACCTGTATGAGAAGAAAGCAAAAAGAAAGGGAGGGATATGGACCTGACTGGTAAGAATAGCTACGTCTATAGTCAAACATTCAACATCAAGGTGCCTACAACTTGCAAACAAGCAACCGAGCTGTGAGTGAAGGTAAGGCGTCATCAGCAAGACAGCTTCCTCACGGCTTTCATCTTCCCGCGTCATTAAGTGCACTCACTTCACAGACAACTCGGCCAAACAACGACAACATTCACGCCACTGAGCTCGGTTAACTGCCATCTCACTTAACGTCTAAAGCCACTGATTCTGTGAGTCGCGAGGGCCCCAGCCTGGGAGACGAACCCGATCTACAGTGACCAACCCCTTCGTGAACGATTTCATTTATCTACGCCAGGTCATCATCTATCCACCTGGCACCTTACACCAGTCGGCCGCAGCGTCGGCAAACAGTGTTCGGTGTGGCAAACGACTAGCTGGCATCCTTAGTACATGGTCTAATCACCTAAGTCTACGCAAATGTAGTGACTGAACGAAAGAACTCGTTTGACAATCAGTGCCAGACACTTGTTTTCTAACCTCCTTGTTGCTTACTCGTTGGTACCACTCGACACGAGCGACTGAACGCAAACATCGGTGGTCAAACACCTGAAGACAGTTCACGTCTTCTACCCTGGGAGGCCGTGTTTCGCTGCCGTAAAATAATACAGCTCTCACTGTTGTTTGATGTACGCGACCCTTAAGTTTCAGGGAAATACCTCTTTGTCGCCATAGCTGCCTCAGATTAGCGAAAACCGCCCTAGCTTCGGAAATACGCACCTATATTTCATTCCCTACAACTCCGCCGCCGTCGCTGATGCAGCTTCCCAGGTATACAAACCGGTCAACAACCTCCGTGAATTTATTATCTAACATTAAATCCACGTAATTACGACAATCTTGCAGAAACACTGCATTTTGAGGCTGCAAAGCGCATTCCGAAGTACTTAGCAGAACGCGAAATTGCATTCAGTGTTGTTTGTGCCATTTAAAAATTGTCAAACAACAGCACCTTATCGTCAGCATAATCAAGATCAACCAGTCTTTCACCAGGTGGGAGGTCCACACCGGCATCATTCGAGTGCCGTAGACGGTCCTCCATTATTTCGTCCATGACGAAATTGAACAAAAATGGTGAAAGGGGACAACTTTGACGTACACCGCTCATGGTGCTGAAACTGTCAGATAATTCACCGTGAATCCTAATCTGAGCTGAACTATAGGAATAAATCGCCGACAGTATGTTCACATACTTAGTCGGTACACCCCTGCGTTTAAGTGACTCTAAAAGTGTACATCGATCCACTGAATCGAACACACTTTTATAGTCGAGGAATACGGCAATTGTTTGCCGGCGGTACACATGACGCTGCTCCAGAATTTGACGAAGGGTAAAAATATGATCTATACATCCGCGGCCAGGACGAAACCCTGCCTGTTCTTCTCTAATGTTTGTCTCATGAACTGCAGTGAGTCGACGAAGTATAATGGATGCCAGAACCCTTGAAATGAATGGGGTCAAACTAATCCCCCTATGGTTTTCACAAGAGCCCTGGGCTCCTTTCTTAAATGTGGGACCTATCACCGCGTGACCCCAGCAAGGAGGAATGGTTTCCGTCGTCCACACAAGTTGAAACAGCTGAGTCAAAGCCTCTACTAACGCCTTTCCTTCCTCTTTGACAAGTGCCGGCATGAGATCATCTGGACTAGCAGCCCTATTACGTTTGAGAGCCGAGATGCAATTGCGAACCTCAATCTCAATGGGTGATTCTAAATCTACCGACCAGGGTGTTCCACCACAAGTTTGTGGAGGCAGCACAGTAGAAGCAGGTGACTAGCTAAGTTGACCCTCAAAGTGTTCCGCCCAACGCTCCAACCTTCTGGACTTATTATAGATTAGTGTGCCATCTGCCTCGCTAATAGCTTCACTGACAGACGGTCGCCTGGGAACAGTAGTACGGATCAGCTTGAATAGTTTGCCGGTGTTCCTTGAAACAAAAGCGGTTTCCATTTCCTTAACTTTTTCCACTAACCAAGCCTCACGATCAGCTTTCAGACTACGTTTCAATTTCCTTCTAGACTTATTATGTGGACTGCCAGGAAGAACCTTCCGCCTGGCTTCTAACAACTCCAGAGATTTCTCTGAGATCCATTGTTGGTTAAACTTATGTACCCCTGTACCGCATGCTACATTACCTGCATTCTGAATGGCTCGTGAGATTTGTGTCCAGCAGCTAGTAGGATCTTCGGAGTGAGTACCACTAAGGCAGCTTTCTAAGCTGCTTTGGTACTTATGCTTTACAGATGGTAAAACCAGTTTCCCAACAGCTACTCATTGCTGTCGGTGGGGTCGTTGTCCAGCAAAAGTAAGAACAAAACGACAGCGTACCAACGCATGATCTGAGTCTAAGTACGTTCTCCGATAAGAAAAACAGTCTTGAATGGAACCACGCCACCTGTAACTAACAGCTATGTAGTCTATCTGAGACCATGCCTGATTCGGAGCAGGCGGGCGTCAAGTATAGCAATGACGTGAACGATGCCTTAAACTAGTGCTGGCCAAAAGTAGCTTACGCTCAGCGCACAGCTGCAACAATCACCCGCCATTATCTGACCGATGTGACGCTATCCCAAACCTGCCACTTAAACGAGATTCGGCCTCACCAAGGCGACCACCTGGACATTCATATCTCTGACCAGAACGATTATATCAGAGTCACGTGTTGACCGAAGGAGAGCGGCCAGATCTGAGTAAAACGCGTCTTTGACGCCAACGTCACTACAGTCAGTAGGAGCGTAAGCAGACACAATGAATAAATTTCTGAAGGTCTTGCGTCTAGAGTTGGTCTTAACGGAACCTGTCAAGCGGACAGCACAACGTCTGCTGTTAACAGGAATCCAATCTATCAATGCGGCTGTGGAGTCGCCCGAAGTGTATAACCAGTATCGGGTAGACAATGCGGGTGCTGTTAGTTCCATACGCTGACTACTGTCCTGGATTCTAGTTTCCGAGATACAGCAGACATCGACATGCAACGAGTCTAACGTTCGTACGAGAGCGGCCTGTTGACCTATCTGTTTTAGAGTGCGAACGTTGAAGGCACCTATATTAATTCGCATTCTGGGTCTAATCAAGGGACGAGGGAGGCCTGAAGCTAAACGGCAAGAGACGGAACTTACTGGCTCAGTGTTACCACGGTTAGCTACATCTGTTGTGGGACCTGTGGAGTGATGATCAGAAATGGAGGTTGGGAGGGGCCTGAGAACTAAACTTGATAGGACAGTGGAGTCAGTGGGTCAGCAGTAGTATGTTTTCGCCTATCCACTCTGCTATATGCAGCAGATCGGGCAACCCGGTTTATACTGCGAGACGGCCGATGCACTGTGGAGCTACTTGTTTTGTGATTTTTGATGGTTGTGTGTGGGATGAGATACTGCCAGGGCACCCAGACCTAGACAGGAGAACGATTAGGGTTCTCAACCAAAGTCTTTGGTTCAAAAGCCTATACCGCAAGGCAGCGGGTGGGTGACAGTGTACCAGAACTGGTACGTTTTCCGGAAGACGTTGCCAATCTCCTTCCAAACCCCAATTGGTTTGTCAGATCTTTATCTGTTGGCCTGCGTGGTATGAGTGACTCTGTCGGTGTGGTGACCACACCGTCCAGTTTAGCCCAATAGGTCGTCGAGATGCGCAAGCCATCACACCACGTCAAGATCCAGTCTGGTGACAGACAAGCGGGAAAGGTTGACGATTATTCATCAAAGCCCATATAAACGATGCCTGCCGAGACGCCCATAACCACATCAACTCGTCATAATCACTCTAAGTAAATAGTTTTTCCGGCTGGCGCACACCCATAAAAGTATGACAAATCTGAGCCAGAGTAGTGTGATTTGCATAAACTTTGCCCATCGGATCCGTGAGGACTAAACATTGCAACTTCCTTGCCTATATTTCTCTCCTAAAGTGTGTAACAGTGAAAATTACTTTTTAAGCAATCAGTGTTAAGATGCACGACTGCCACCCCATTGGGTTTTCCTTACGGGCTCACTGGAACGTTTTAAATCTGTTCGTGTCTCTGTTATATTAGTAACTTCCAGGTAATTCCTTTTCAGATTTATTTTGCCACTTTAATGGGGTCCTTAAAAGGATATGGCTAGTAGGTGAGTAATCCACCACTTTTGGAGTACCAATCGTATCGTGTAAAAATTGTCGCTTGACATAGGCTCGATTTGGGAAGGCGGTCATTGGTCAGTCATTGATTTTGACTTAACCAATGCCATATGCTAATGGTGTTCGTTGAAGAGGTACTTTTGTTAGCTCATTAGCATGCTCATCAACAGTTGAGGGACCCCCCCACAATATATTTGAAGTTTGACTTGACGCAGTCTACACTTTCGAAAACAATATTCCCCAGCCCAAACGAACAACTCTCTTATTTTGTGTTCCTAGCCTGAAAACGCATTTGTTGTAAAAACGGAGTGAGTTCAAACTTGTTATAAGTGTATAATTGCCGTAGTGTGGAGGACGAATATCGTGGTTTAATGGTGGACAATTAAGATCAGGTTATACCTGAAATGCGTCACCTTGGTTTTAATAACTGATACTTCTACTTAGTGACAAAGATGGTTCAATGTGACATTATCAAAAATTACTATGCGCTCATTAGTGAAACGCGATTACCGTGGTTAACAATGAAGAATCCACACGAGTCATCTTTTTGTTTAGATTTCTATCGTCAGTGGACCTTAATTGTTTACATGAGGCGACAATTGGATTTCCGTTAATTCGTCACCTCGTGTAACGCTTCGGTGCTGGTGATTTCTTCGAGTGATGGACTAACCAGAAGTCAGTCCGACGGTTCGAGGGTAATCGTCACCCTCAGAGTTGACGCATAGTACCGATCTGTATGTACATACTTGACTCGTATCAATCCGTTTTACAGTTTCTGCTTGGTCCAGTTAGCGCTGCTCACAGTCACTCTTTCGGTGGAACTCAACGCACGAATGATGAACTGTGTTCACCTTACACTACTTAGCTAAACATTTGTGTGATGAACTTGTATCGGTTACCAGCTTATTTACGCTGGTGGTTTGCTGCTGAACTGACCCACTGCACCAATGTGTCGTGGCCTTCACGGCCTGACCTTGAATGAGAAAGTGAAAGTTCGCTTGTGCCGGCATGAAATCCTAACGATCCAGCAGGCATGTTATCGATTAACGTAAAATTCTTCTCTATCATAGGTTGTTATTTTCCAGTTTGTCTACTCGAAGACCCCGGTTGGATGGTTTCCTCTTTAAGATGCCTTAAATATATTGATGATTAAAGTCATGTTTCAAGGAGCGTGCAGAAGACCGGATTCGTCGAAAGAACGTCCACTATAGATGGCTATAAGAGTGGTGTATTATCGCCGGTGCTTCGGAAAGCACAAAATGACAGCGCGGAAGTGAAAAATTTGACTGATGGGAACCTACGCTAACGCGATCGGTTCCCTGGTGAGGTTAGTGGTGCAGTGATCAACACAGTTGCTTCATAAAAACGTGGGCCGGAATTCAATACTCGGTCTTGACGGATATGCACTATTAGTGTGCCCTAAGGGTAAAATCGAGTCTGATGCATCCTTTTGTAAAGCGATTGATGAAGAGTTTATTAGATTGTGAAAACTGCGATCGTATTTGAGTAATGATAAAGTCGTATCAAGTTGAACATCACCCACAATTGATCGCAGCTGTCGCATTCCCATAGACTTTCCAGTCTTTTCGAAAGGGACCGACTGGAAAGTCTATGGGAATGCGACAGCTGCGATCCATTGTGGTTGATGTTCAACTTGAAATTAACCAAATCCCCGATTACTCATCAGTAAAGTTGTATCAGCCAATTATCCTACTAATTATCAGTAATCAAACCACTAGTCTGCAGGGTTAACCAACTTTTTTAATTTAAATTTGTCTGAGCAGACCTGATCGTGGGATCAGCGTTCAGAGTTGACAGGTCATATGCTATCTCCTCTCGAATGACTGGGCCAACTAGGCATTTCGGACGAATTCGGCTGAGCGTTTAGGGACGATACGTAAATAGTGTCATGGTCGCAATGGTCAAGAAAACATGAGCTGAAGTTGAAATCTCGACAATTGTCAAGATATATACTGTTGAATGAGGTCTTGTAAGAGCGAAACTGGAGTCCAGTGCCTCTTTTCATGGGTTGATGATCGGAAGGTTTAGTTTAATGCGTCAGTCTGGTTTGGCAGCTTTCTCCTTGTTAAATTTCATAAGTGGATGGATGTGTGATGACGAAGAAAGCTTAGGGTAAAGCAGTTTATGACCCAAGCTCCTTTCTTTTCTACATCTTTTTAGCGGTAGCGCACACAGTTGGAATAGGGACAGGATTAATGATCCTTCCTTACAACGTCCAACTGCTTTTGGCGGTTTTCATGTTATAAACTAGTTACTGTGTGGAGAACACCGTACAGAATGCATCATGTTGTCCAGTTGAATTATGTGAGAAAATTGTAGGTAAAATTTTAAAATCTGACTTGTGGGTTAAATACTAATAGACGAACAATCTTCTTCTCGCCTGCATGTAATCTGGGCTGGACACTTCTGGTAAACTTGCAATTCGGATATTGGTTCATCTATCATGAATTACGACTGCGTTGGCTCCTTGCATTAGTGCCACCTATGTATGACGTCATTTATGATTGATAACGTGATGGTCTCCGGTTGAACCATCACATTTGAAGCTTGTTTACCAACGGGGCTTATCGACTGCAACTAGCTCGAATTGTTTGACCTTGAAGGAAAAATAGATTCTATTCTTTCGGGTACAGGGTAAGATCAGCAATTCATAGAGGACGCCAACCGGCATACATGTATATAAAAATTTTCGGTTGTAGTTTGAATGTTGTTATTTTTTATATTTTCTATCCTTCAAACGTTACCACCCTTTGTATTAGTGATTTTGAGGGAAACCAATCAATGAATGTCAGCGAATGAGGGAAAATGACAGCGGCTGACGACAATCAGTCTCACTCGGTCGTTAATTCACAAAAGATAAGCGAGTATGTGACAAGAATGCACGTCACAAAAATATAAAAGTACTTTGCTTCACGACCTATTCCTTTTCAGACGTATTCTTGTAACGGTATCGTACACTGCTTGATCATGGAAAACCCTAGCGGTCCCTCCTCGCAACATCTAATTATTTCGGAATGCTGATTTCCATGGTTCCTGAGAGGGATGGTGGTAATTCTAATGTTTTTTTGATGTAAGCTTACACAGTTACTGCCACCTGAAGTGTACATATCGGTTTCAAAAGCTCTTTCCATTATAGTCATTTTCAATTTCAATGTCTGGTAGATAGGGCCATGAAAATATGCTCGAACGACAGCATCGAAGAGAAAAGACAGTTTATAATTAATACAGTCGTTGAAAATAACTACCCGGGGCAATTTATTCTTAAAAATATGCTAATAAACGCTAAGATAGATAAACCACAAACTGCAGACAAAAGGTCTGTTTATATTCCCTTGCCCTTCAACAGTGATGGTGTCGCTGAAGCCGTAACCAAGAAGCCTAATGTAGCAATCAATAAAACGTATCTCGCGGCTCAACTACGCGTTCCGTTTACCTCCACACTAGTATTGCGGTCCCAGTTGAAAGATATATTGCCTGTTCATGCCGCCCCTTTTTGTGTTTACCGTTTCGTTTGTTCCTGTGGAACATGCTGTATTGGCCGCACAACACGGCGATTATCCGAAGGAATTCGGGAGCACCAACCGGTGTGGCTGACGCCTTGCACGTCTGCGGTCGCTACGCATTTGATCGAGTGACACCATCTGATCAATCAGACCTAATCGTTCAAGCCAATCTACCGAATATGTGGGATACAATCGAAACAAGTCAAAGGTCGTATACTGTCAATTGCAGAAGCCATTGCAATTCGCCTATACTCACCACCACTGTGCGCTCAACAACGACTAGTTAAAACGTTGAACCTTTCATAACCGTGTACGCAAACCCACGATGGAATGATCGCATAGATGTGACGTATCTCTCGCAGATTTCGTACAACTCACATGGTGAATGTTATGTAACTAATTCTCATGACTCAAACCAGACGGGAACTGTTGACTGACATCTTTCACTTCAGTGATATGTTATCTACTACTCTCATGGAACCCGTATAAATGTGTTGTATTTAGCCTGATGTTGAAACACCGAAAACGAACTTGTTTGCTACGCGTTTGTTTTCATGACTAAACCGGGTATATGCACAGTACAGAAACAAACCTGAAGAGGTTTAGCAAAATTTTGTTACATCATGTAAAGCGTTACCAAAAAATTCAAAGTATCTTTAGACCAGCCACTCAGATGGCGAATCATCAGTTAATGTTGGGTGATTTTGAGTTTCATCATTCATTACTTCATAGAGGTATCGATTATAGTTTGGATTGGCATCTAGATCGACTGTAACCTTTGGTCACGGCAGCTACGGGGAATGCACGAATTTTTTATGTGAACACAAAATTAGATTTCGCAATCGAATAGCGATCGATTCAGCAGTAGGTAGCACCCGTCGTCTGACCAATCTGAAGTGATTGATCGGAACTTTGTAGACTACACGGAACGCTTGAGTATAGTAAATCCGGTGATCAGTATCGGCTAAATGTGTGACGATTGCATTGTTGATAAATTTGGTCGGACCCGTTCTGAGCCACGTCGGGTGATGTTGCTTGATCCGTTTGGAGAAATGCCTCGACGTGCGACCTGCATATTCTGCCGTACAACATCAGAAGAACGAGTACACAATCATGGATCGATCAAGGGCAAGGAGCCAGAGTGACTTCTGTGGTTATAGAAATCAGCTCACTTGAGATTTTTCCGATTCTCCATGGCAAAATTGACAGTCAACTTATTCAAGCTAATAATGTGCTTTATCTTCTGCAACAGGTGGATTTCCAGCTTTTCCATACTCATGGTTTTGGCAAATAAAAACAATTAGCCCTGGAAGTTTGCGTTGCACTGTGATAATAATGCGCGCAGAAATTTAGTGAATGGTAGCAGTCGGTTTTACTTGAAATTAGTCATTGATTCCATTTCGCGGTTGATTCCAGGATAAGAAAGTTGTGCTCATGTTGAAGTCTAGTTGTGTATGGATTTACACAAGTGTAAAACAAAGTGTTTGTACCGGAATCTAATTGGAATGTGGAGCTACACCTTGAAAGATCTGAATAAATTGTATCAGCTCGATTTTTAGCTGCAGAAGTTTCGCGCTAGTTAAGGCGAAGGTAAACATTGAACACATCGATTTGTTCACAAGGATTATCATCAAGGCATGATTGGTGTTTCAAAGATCTAGCAAAGGGTGTATGATCTTTCGACGACAGACTATGGAGAACATCTGGTGATCAGTGTAAATCCAATGTGGAATACATGCCCCTAGATTAGTTGATTGACTAATCAAAGTGAAGTAGTGAGAGACTATAAACACTAGACAAAAGATTGCATTTTTTGCTTTTCTTCACTCTCAACTTTCTTTTCTTACACCTAATGATGCTTTCGTTGCCTTTTGTGAACCGTTCAACAATTTGTTTTATCCGATAAACTCAGAGACGCATTAGTATAAAAGCGCATTAATAGTTAACACTGTATAAAGCTATGAATCTGTTTCACCATCTTGTTATCCCTTATAGCTGACGCAGACATAGGAAGTGATTCCATCTTTTCGCAAAATCCGTCTCTGATTTCTGTTTTTCAGTTGGTATATACGAAGGCTGGATTTTATTGAAAACTTTGGTGCATATAAGGTTTGGTACTCGAGCAACATGTACCTTTAGTTATCCCCCCCCCAGTGTGTCGATTCTTCGAGCCTACCTTATCATGTTTAAGTTAACTGCTAAATTTGATGTAACATGGTTCTGTTTCCAAACAGACACGTACCCCACATGATTCTCAATCTGGCGTGCCCATTTTAAACGCTGCACCATTCCGACCTACAGAGGTTTCGATATTCACTATACCTGTGAAGAAAACACTATGAAAATGAGCGACGATCGATGAAATTAAAAAATACTATCGGCATTGCGTTGATAGTTACCTATACCAAGGAGATGGCAACGAGTATACTCGATTCGATGAACGAGCTGAATTCCAAAATAAGCTTCACGAGTGAGCACGAACAGAATGAAACCCTGGCGTTTTTGGATATTCTCATGAAGTGCAATAACAGCGGTTGCTTACTGCGGTCCGTCTACCGGAAACACACTTGGACTGGACAATGCCTAAACTTTCACAGTTTTGTACCAATTCGGTACAAACGGGGTTCTGGTGATGACTTTGTCCTCTCACGTAAGATGAATCTGTTCAAGAGAAACATTGGTCAAAGAGATATTATTGTTGAGAACCACGCTAAAAGAAGATGGCTACCCATCGGCATTTGTTGAGACATTCAGCAAACAAAA
>JTDE01002488.1:101160-116122 GCA_014338405.1 Paragonimus skrjabini miyazakii
TGGGACTACGTTTCGATTGCTCTTCAGGAAAGGCGTTCTAAATTGTTAGTGGACGAGGGTATAGCGCGTACCCACTTGTCCACTACAATAGCCAATGATTAGATAAGCTAAACGCTGAAGGTTATAAATAATCCAACCAAGTCAAGTCACTAACATGCGTTTTGTCCTCGATAGGTCAATTTTCAACTTTTACATACTCATGTCTTTAGAAAATGGAGAACAAGTAATTGTGTGATAAAAAGAATAGTAATAATCACGAAACCCTTGGGAAACTTAACGACCGATCATTGTCAGTGTCAATCATGAAAACTGCCAACTGATTCACTTTCGTGGTTAATCCAAAAATAAGAGGGTCGGGTTTGTAAAGAAGTCCAGTTGAGTAACGTGGAAATGGTAAAATCGGGTAAGTGAAAATAAATGTTTCTACCTAGATCTAGCGAAAGGTGTAGAAATGCATGTGGAAAGGTCTGAATCATACGGATGGGGTATCAGATAAGATTTTTGCAGAAAACGTTTAGCAAATTTTAAGATTATGAGAAACAATATAATCAATAATGTATTTACTTGGAATACCGCTGTAATAAGAGATGATTTAGGGAGTTGACAAGCGGTAAAATGTCTCTCAACAACAAACCAGGGATGGCAACTGTTGAAATATACATTTAGTGGAGGAGCAAACATATCTTGATAAAGCTACTGTCCGAATGGCTTAGAATGAAAGAAGTATTTAGGCTCCGGAAATGAAATGAAAGCTTTCGAACTTCGATGAAAATATCAACAACATCAAGTGATCATGTCGTGTGTTTACTCAGAGGAATGAGCAGATATTTAAAACAACAGTCGAGGTAAGGGTTCAGTTTCATATGAAAGGGGAGGGAGACATCAGAGAGTTTTTCATGTAGAAGATCCTACCTAGGTGAAAACAGGTTGTCAACACTTCTGGATGTGTTAGGAGAAAAACGGTAGGACTCTGACCGACTGCTTTGTTCACATAAACTGTCCAATAGACAGGAGAGGAAAATCTTGTTCAGTATTGGATGTCCAACTTCACATCGTCTGTATATATGATTACATATGGGCATGAATGTTGTATACGGTTAAATAAGGATGGGGGAGTACTGCACTTTACAGAACAACAGAGCGAGAGGATATGTGGCGATAGGAAAGGACTGTTGAATTGAATATATTGGCTTCAAATCGAAAAGCAATCGTCTAACATGTCAATACGTGAGGTTTTGATTTCGGATTCTTTAAGAGTTAACGCCTCCAAACGCATCGCTGTAGTCCAAGAAACGTATACGAACGAATCCTGATTTTTCTTCAAACGATAACATAGTTTGATGACCTAGACAAGCGAGAGCATCACGGGTTAAGCATGAGCAACAATGGGCGAGCTGACTATAATCCGTGATGTTCATTTGAGTCATTCCTCCAGCTCATTGAAAGAGACGCCCAGAGCCTACTGACTAAGCGGAAATATATAAAAAAGCGATGTTTAATTTGTATGGTTGCGTTCTGCGGGGATTGTGTGCCAGTCACGTTTATATTCTATTCGTACGTATCATTGGCATTTTGTGAAACTGAAGAACAAGTACAACAAAACCGTTTGTGCAATTTTAGACCACACGACTTTGCACTAACCAGAGTGGGTTCAGTCAATCAAAATAAACACTCGCGCTACTCGCTTATTATTAATAAGGACCGTAACCGAGCTCATCGTGGTTTAGTTAACTCCAACTATAGGTAGTAAGACTGTACGACTTAGATCTGAAACCGCCTTGCTAACTCCCGAAGCTCTTATCAAGTCATTGGTCCAGCATTTGATTACATGACTGTGGAGTTCGTCCTCTGATGCTCCAACCTAGAGGTCAGCCTCGCAAGCTAGTGCAGCTGAGCATGCGTCTGAGTTAGGGTAGGGCATAAAACATCAGAGGTCAGATTAACTCAACACCCTTTTATCTACTAGCCACTGCCGTGTGCAGGTAAATAAAGCCTTCGACAAGTAATGCTAGTCTAAATTATCCACGGTTCAACTGTCAAGCTCAGCTTCTCAAGGCAGTGAATGACACGCGATCATGCCAGCTAAACGACCATGCTGACGTTGAACATATCAGCAGTCGGTTCCATCCATCCGACAGATGAATGTTCGTACTTGCATCGAACACCTCAGTTTTTACTAGCCTTAAAATTCCTTTAATCAGTAACCAGTAACGAGTATATATATATATATATATATATATATATATGCCAGCAGAATAGAAGTACTCCATATTACAGTGTTCATGAGTTTATTCTGGCAAAAACAGTTTGTTCAAAACAACCACTTGCGGTTATGAATTCGAATGGATCAGATCAAATTCTGAAGTTACATAATTTGTGCTCGATCAGACTCCATTACACTCTAACCGGTGTTAACTGCAGATAGATTAATTGACTTGATTTCCAAACCAAGAAATTGTTACAAGAAGAAATTAAACCTAAAAACTAGGTCAGTTGTTACTATGGTGGAATCAACGTCATAATCATTTCTTTTATGTGCACCAAACTGGATGGCAGTGTCTAATAACGGTTGGTTCAGCAGACCGCAGCAAACGCTTATTTTGAGCTGTGAACAGAAACTTGTTAAATCGATCAAGGATGAGGTTAAGAAACAAGTGTCTGGCACTGATTGTCAAACGAGTTCTTTTGTTCAGTCACTACATTTGCACAGACTTAGATGGTTAGGCCATGTTCTAAGGATGCCAGCTAGTCGTTGGCCACACCGAACAATGTTTGCCGACGCTGCGGTCGATTGGCGCAAGGTGCGAGTTGGACAGGTGATGACCTGGCGTAGACAACTGAAATCGTTCACGGAGGGATTGGTCACTGTAGATCGGGTTCGACTCCCGGGCTGGAGCTCTCGCGACTCACAGAGTCGGTGGCTTGAGACGTTAGGTGGGATGGCGGCTAACCGAGCTCAGTAGCGTGAATGTTGTCGTTGTTTGACCGAGTTGTCTGTGAAGTGAATGCACCCAATGACGTGAGGCAGTGAAAGCCGTGAGGAAGCTGTCTTGCTGATGACGCTTTACTTTCACTTACAGTTCGGTTGCTTGTTCGCAAGGTGTAGGCACCTTGATGTTGTATGTTTGAATATAGACGTAGCTATTTTTAGTGATTAGTTCCTCTCCTCTCCCCCTTTTTTATTCTCTTCCTAAACAGGGTTTGTTTCTTCTTCATGGTTGTGTGGCAGTTAAACATAGGTGTAAACCACTGATGTATTGATGTCTATGATGATGATGAGTGAGATTCCTTCGGGTAGGGAGTGCTATATATGCCAAACTGAGCAGTCTTCAATTGAATCATAAACTGTTATGTCGATCAGCTAAGTATAGTTGGTTAGATATGCATGACAAGCAACTTACAAACCAACATTCCACAAAACCGTGGTTATTGATTCATAGGGAACCAGCCAAAGATGGTTACTCACCCAACTCCGTGAGAAAAATTATGATAGAATTTACGGTGTAAAGGACAGTAATCATCACACTGAAAATAAAAAAATCACATGAGCAATGTAACATGCCAGGCAAAAAACTCCGGTTAGTCGTAAAATTTTCCAATGCGACATATTGGGAAGTGTTAGCTTAATGAAATATATGACAGGGACTAACCACAATCACTCACAGCTACCACTCAGAATCACTGTCACATATTCTGATAAAAAAATCAAGACTGTCCAAACGCCAGACATTTTCACTCAATCTGACTTCGTACTGTAACGAAAATGTGATATTTGTGGTTGTAGTCAAGACGACGTAAACTAACGTGCCAGTTGGCTAAGAGTTAGACTTTGGCACAGGAATGTCTTTGAAGTCATGCAGTGGAATACTCTGTATTCGAAGTATGGATACTGTCTGGCTGAACAACACGAAAATGGGCGATGGGGGTCCCGAATCAGTAACCACGTGACTGACAATCGGTGTGTCTAAAAATGAACTATATCAAACTGAATTCAAGTACTTACAACTAAAAAGAGAATGAAAACAGGTGGAAGCCCCGATAAAGCCGTTTTCTGTTCGTATCCAAAGCCAATAAATATATGCAGTATAATCCTGTGAACAGCTGACATAATCCGAATCCCAGTATACACACAGAGATGAGCAGAGCGCTTTGCAGATTTCAGTCAGATTAGGTGCGAACTGCACTGCCCCCGCTCAAACTTTCTACACTTTTACAGGCATCCACTGTCTCAGCAACAACCCTCCCAGTGGGTCTAAGACAATCTGATATTGCTATGATTTTTTTGGTAAGCATCGTCCACATGACTGTTGATGCACATCGTTCATTCACCTGGTCAATCTTCACTAGTCGTTTGTAACAGTGGTCTTCATCCTTCCACCTGATTCAATAGAATTCGACCCTACTCCATACATTTTTACCGAAAAACACCACAATATTTGACAAGCGGTTGGCCTGTAAAATGCAAAACTGAGTTATGTTTCTACCGCGGAAAGCGGGATGAGTTTCATGAACACTCCTGCAATACACGTTGGTTGAAGTTCAATTCATGCACGAGCCATTATTCTACAAACTGAGGTGTGTGTGTGAGTACAACTTCTGTAATCACACCGTCAATTACTGGTGTAAAAGAGAATTACTACATTCCAAAAACTGCTGGCTTTTCTCAAAGTGGAGACACGTATAAAGGCAAAACGTAGGGAAGAGGTGAAACTAGTGATAAGATGAGCGATCGATGTTAATTGAGGATCACGTGAACAATGTTCGTCAAGATGCCTATATGAGCAGAAAATATTCTCACGCAATGGGGAAACGGTTACATAGTTAATACACAACTGTAAAAATGCAGCATGTCCGGGCGAGGGTAACAGAATGTATCTAGAATGGGTCAGCGGTTTCCATGCGAATTGAGCACGGTAGATCACTCCGTCTATTATATAGTTCGAAGATGTATTTTGTCTAATGATTATTGATGATTGTTGCAAGCACCCGTTTTTCGTCACCATTCAAGTGTTCAAGGGTATACACGTAGAAAAGACGAGTGTTCCAGAACAGTCTGTTTGAACACTGTCTGGTTAGCGGAGCTAGCAACTAGAAAAGTGTCGACCATCCTATCTCAACACATCGCTTTCTAACAAAGAATGTTAGCATCAGGCCCCCTCAAACATTGTGGATAATAAAACTGTCATTGGTTTTTTTCTAGTAACTAATTATTTTTTGTGTACAGTTTTGCCTGCTTAACCGGGCAGCTGGTTGTTCTGCTTAGTTGGATCGTTGTTCCAAATTAACTGGAGCGGAATCGTCTTCTAACACAGATAATGTGACCGTGAAAAATTGCTTAGGCGATCCAAGACAATTTGTTTCTATAATATGTGCATCACACACCGCTGTAATCTGTCAGACTTCACCTTTGTCTACAACGTTGGATGCCTACGGTACCCAGCAGTAGATTACATGAACTAACTAGTGTTTTATCGACACACGTGGTGCTACCTAGTTAACTGACGAAACCTGTGTTATTCATTACTAATGTGACTTGAATTTAACGGTCTTTAACACAGTGCAAAGCATATGGAATTGTAGCACATAAGTAATTTGGCAGTTTTCATAATTTAGATAGGATCCAATTGCGAAAAATCTGGATTCGAAACAGTGACAGAAACGGTATGCCCAAACGCGGCTAACCCTTTACCAGCTGAACTACGAAGTCACACCAAAAGCCCAGAAATGTCACATTTGAACTAATTTACCCGTCCACCCCTGAGCATGCTGTTCATGTCGCTGGTTCGAATCCAACTGAAGACCGGAATTTTACAATTGGGTCTCTCATCTACATTTGGAGTTAAGTGGGACAGTGACAGTCTGAAATGATTACCACTGCCCATACGGTTTGGGGTCTTTACTGCAAGACTGTCCACTACATTAACTTTTCATAAAGCGGAATGAGGAAAGGAGATGTTGAATACTTTGCTTTTCTTACGAGTGCAAGAAATTTCACAAGCTATGGTTATCACACGACTCGTTGTTCTGTGCTGTTGAACATCTGCCACAATAGTTCATTATTCTGATGCTTGTTGACCTAAGTCCTTGCTCTTTCCATTTTGTAAATACAGTCTACCTATTTAAATTTCGATACCATTAAGCAAACTCACCATTCAAAATGTTCTAACAATTTATTTGCACCACTCTCGTCTTCTGTGATTCTGTGCTTTATTTGGATCCGAAATATGTTGAAATATGTTTTGCTTTCCATCGGCACGTGCACAAGGCCAGCGTACTGCGAGTATTGCACGAAAGAGAGGTAGTCTATGGCTGTCACATTTACATGAAATAGTCCCATCCAACCATGTCGTTTGACTTTGGCACCGCAAGAGCTCATGAGCACAGTAATTGGCCACTTTCTCGGTATGTTATACTGTGGTGGACTATCAGGCAGGATGTGCGAGTATTCCAACTCTCGGCGGAATGTCTCAACGCAGGGAAAGGTGCGTTCAAAAACCCACAGTGAGCGGATTGAGGATGGCGTGGGCGACCGGATGATTCATTGATCGACTGGATCGAACCAACGGGCGAGGCATGGCGGACAAAATAGGATGGACGACCAAATCGGAGGCGCGATTATTCCAACACGCAGAGGATTATCTCGACACGGTCGTGGAATTCGGCGAAAGCCCAAGATGGATAGATTGCGGACAACACGAGCGACCGGACGAGCCATTGCGCGATGAAATCGGATCAGCGGACGAAGATTGTCAGGCGGAAAAACCCCGGATAGAAGGCGCCGATCCCACATGTAAACCGGGCAGAAGTGCACACGACGTGTGGGCGGAAATCGGGAATTGGGGGGTTGTTGACTAGACTCGTGATTCAAAATTGCGAGCGCGCGTGTGGTACGGTAACTAGCGCGTTGGGCACAAAAGATTGTGCTTTATTGGACGTCTTTTCGCTACAGTACGACATATGACTGTGTGCTTAGATTCAGTCACCGAGCCACAAATTCGGGCAGCCTACAGGTGTGGAACATCACTTCTAGTCACGGGAAAGCGATTATGGATAGGTAACGAAATAAGAATTCTTCAGAGAACTTTGGGGCAACCTACTACGCAGAGCTCTGGGACTAATTGAGTAATATTTGGCATAAGTGTCGAGAAGGTACTTAAAATTAATGGATTAAGTGAAGAGCAACTGAATAAGGGAACGTCAGTGAAAAGGTGGTATCTTAAATTGAATCAAAAGTCTGGTGACGTCAACGACGCCACAGTTCAATTGTTCAGAACTATGCGCGAAAATCTTGATGCAGTCTCCATTGCAGATAACGTGGTATATCGTACGGCGATGCTGCTGGCCTGTTACAAATTGACGGATTCATGGATAGGCGGGTGCGAAATAAGTTCATGCAGGGTAAGCATATTTCGCCACGTATAGGTTTGTGGTGATGGTAGAGGCATGCCTGGGGGAGACTTTCTGGTTGCACTGTTCTAAAATGCTGACTAGATATAGCAACACAACTTTTCCACGCCGAAGGAAATGTCTGGAAATATCGCGGCTTAACACATAGGACGATGGTTACAAAGCACACTGATGTCTAGATATAAGCGATCTAAAAAGAGAGCAGGGCTGATGCATTACATTGGTGTTAACAAGAAAGAATCCAGCTTTGAAGTATCATGCTTCGTAAGCGAGGGCTACTTTTCCGTGGAATGAACACGAATGAGCGTCCATGTTCTTGCAAATACTGGCAAAACGAGTGGACGTTCAAACCCGCATTTTTCTATAGGCTACTTCATTTAATATTACCATTGAGTAGTACGCGTTGTAAACTCTCGAAAAAATATGCCGGTTCGTCCACAGAATGGTAATGCGGTTGATAAAAAACGAACTCTTCTCCTCGCACTAAAATAGACGTAAAGTCTTCATCCCAGGAACAACGTGACTGTTCACGTAAATTTCCCCCAAGTCAAATCAAAAGCCACTTGGTTCCGTTCTGAAAACGTGTCACAAAGAGAAAATTACTAGGTATTTATGTGATACATAGCGACTTACAAACGTTCTCGAATCAGAAGATCGAAGGGCAGTTACCAAAAATAGCAGTCAAGCTCACTATCCTACCAATGAAAATAGCGGAATAAAGGTCGAACAGATAACAAGATAGCGGGGTTATCGCTCGACTGTTCTAAACATTTCTGCCGATTCTTATTAGGTGCAATTGTTTTATCCAGGAAAGAGACGGTGTTGGACAGAAGAATGTGACTCCCTAACACTGTGGTTGTTTCGTTAAGTATGAAACTGTCAACTTGCGGAAAACGGGGCTTCGGCTGAATTGGAACTAGTAATACAAGGCAAATCAGAGGATACTACTTCGGAGGTGCAAGATTTTGTTTTCGTGGACGATGCATCCTGGAAGCATAGGGCTGTTCAAACTTTGACTCACGCGTTCATCACTACACTATTGCAGTAGCCCCCGTCTGAAAGGCGAACTGAATGTAGTCAGGAGCTTAGCGTCGTTTTTTCTGGTCATTCTCAAGAGGTACAAGCCATTTTTCAACAAGTAAATTATAAGACTCTCTGCTTAGTTTTTAAGCAGATACGGTTTCTTTAGTTAAATAAAATCAATATCGAACCAACATTTATTTCAACAATAGTGCATAGTAAACAGTCCAAGATATACGACAGAATGTTTCTTTCCTGATTAGTTCAAAAAGTTCACAATGGTGCTGTATGTTTGATGGGGTGTGGGGGTTGTGAATCAGAAGACTACATTGTGCACATATGAACGTTTATGGTGTACACCGTGGGATAAAAACTTAGTCCGAATGGCTTCCAGAGCTCAGCCTGAACTGGCCACACAAGTACATACATCACGGTGAACAGAACCACCGATCAGGATCAAATAACCTTCACTGGCCGATTTGGAAACGACGTGGAAGGCGGCATGGTTCATGTTCTTGATGTAACGCAAATTTTATTGAGTGCAGTCAACTTGTCACCTTGTGTAGCAGGCAGCAGTCGTCCTTCTGGTTTGACACACCGATGGCTAATTGCGTTATTTTACTTGAAGCGCATACCTTCGTCTACTGACTGAGCAGTGACCATGAGAAACCGAAGTAGGTTAAGCCCACCATAGGTAGCGTTTACCTTACTGTGCTGAGTTATGATGTGTGTGAAGCGGAAGAACACGTTTTTGACTTGGTGACCAAAACTTGAACATTTTTACCAATGACTGCTAATCTGGATGAGGAAATTGCGAATACTAACCAAGCGGTCTCTGTCGTGATTGAGACCGATGGTTGACGCAGAATAAGGGAAGACGATGGACACTTCACGATACCTCGTTGAAACGATCGCTGCTGGGAGATCGTCAGTGATACAACTGTTTGTCGTTGACAAATTTTAATATACAGCATATCGGTATCACGCCGAGGCTAATATACCCTCCTGTTGGTGAAAAATGACTTCCGTGTTCCATGTTTCTTTTTTCAATACCTGTTTTAACGATACGCGTGTCATTATGTTGGTAATGTTAACTTGCTTTGACTTCAAAAGTACACATTTATTGCTTCGTTTGCAAACTGCCTACGGATACGGAAAACTTTTGTGTCAATGATTGAGACTAACGATCAGTGCCAAACCCAATGCCAAAACCACAGATTAAAAGCCCTTTTTGAAGTAACTTGGTTGCCCTCTCCCTATGAAGATTGAATTGCCTTATTTTGGACTGCTGAACTAAGTAATCAGGCGCATCGGATAACGTGATGGTTCAGAAGTTGCTATTATGCGGTAGTGAGTTTAGCGATCGGACGTACGTGATTAAGCCACACTGCATCGGACAGGTTTGCTCTGAGTCTATGTTTTACTATCTGGTAAGATTGCGTCAACATATTCTACGAGTTGAACACCTTGATGGTAAGTGGCTTCCAAACTTATTTTTAGGCGAAGTCCAAGACTTGTATAGGTTTGCAACACATTAATGACCCTTAAGAACTGGGTCAAGATCATCGTTAAGGTTATTGGAACTTCATGCAAGTGAATTTGTTAGTAAGATGGTATCATCTCTGCTAATTAACTAAATGATTGACTTGACATGATGATGACGCAAATATCTTAAGAACCTATTCTATGCATTCGATCCTATTGCTAACTTAGTAAGACAGATGTTGACATTAGTTTACCTGATATGTTGTTCATTTCCCCAGGTCAGCCAACTGATACAAGTGGCAGTTTCAGGCAAGTTCTATATATGGCCTGTCAACAGAACAAGGAGGTTGACTGACAGCATAATTTTTAACTACCTGAGATTTCTGATGAGTAGTAGGGGATTGTGGTTTTCGTATAGATTGAACATCACACACAATTGATCGCAGCTGTCGCATTCCCATGGACGTTCCAGTCGGACCTTTTCGAATAGCAGAAGCACTAGACTCGAGTTTCGCTCTCATTAGAGCTCGTCATTAGTGCATATCCTCGCCACTGCAGGGACTAAAACCACGGCCACGCTGTTCTTCAGGCAACCGTGTTTACCACTGCGTCATTGACCTCACATTAGGCAAGACCGAATTATCATATGTGAAGGCCCAACGACCTTCGCTTGTGATTGTGGCCGGAGTTCTAGTGCGGTACGAGGTAAGGATATGCACTACTGACGAGCTCTAATCAGAGCGAAACTCGACTCTAGTGCTTTTTTACGAAAGGGGCCGGCTGGAATGTCTGTGGGAATACGACAGCTGCGATCAATTCTGAGTTATGTTCAATCTACCTGATATTTATTGGTAAATTCTTCCGAAGACGCAACTGACACACACTCTCAAGGGAAACCAGTGTAGCTTATGGGTGGTGTACTTTTGGAGCGTAATGTAAAAGATACCTGGAGGTCACTTCCAAGGCACGTTAGTGATGTGCACTTCTAACGAGTCAAATCAGGAGTAAAACAGGGCGATAATGTATCGTAACGAATGCAAGCAGACAATCCTCGTTTCTGATTGGAAAAGGAGCGTTGAATTCTGGGTGAGATTTAAAAATATTTTCCTTCTAGTAAGTTGTTTTCAGTTCTGCAATACATTGAGGTCCATTGGTATTTTTGTGTATACTCATTTACTTGTTCCTGTGGAACTAGTTATGTGGGTCGCTTATCTGAACGTATCCGTAAACATCATCCAGCTTGGATCAGTGGCGGAGTCACCAAGACAATTATCAGCACAATTGTTGCACATCTCGTTCATACATGTCATACTGTTAACCTGGACTCCTTTCTTCATCCGATTTACCGAGTCAACGCCGGTCACTCGAACGCTGTAAGATACCGAATTTTGTCCACATTTGAAGCGATCGGAAATCGACTAAGTAATCCACCTTTGTGCGCACAAAAGCGCTTTGTCCAGGCATTGAAGTTGCCATGACCAACCACTAACACCAAGCCCGATCAAAGCGACATGGTTCCAGTTACATCATAAGTGTGACCTAATCGTATCAGAACGTCGTCTCTGTGTGTACCTATAACGTGTCTGACCTCACTTGAACTTGCTACTTGTTGTTGTTTGTTTTGTCCTGACAACTCTGTTTCATATAAATGTTATGTAATTGGCCTGATGATGGATAACCGAAAACGAGCGTGTTCGCTACATCATTTTTTGATGATTACTCTGGGGATTTTTAGCCAGTATTTTTGAACCATTAGATGGACAAAACTGGACTAGTACGTAAACCAACGACTCTACGGTTCGCAGGAAGAAATGGTATAAAATTTGTGGACATGATACCTAACTTTGACTAGTGGAAGGTATAACGTGCTTTAAAATTGACTGCCTGTATCAGGACTTTTTTGTGCGTGTCTATTAATTTTATTTACCAAACCTATTCCATGTAGACCAAAATTTCTTTGGATGACTGGTCACTTTACCTCGAACGCAATAACAATAACGTTCGTAACACCAAGCAGGTCGGAGTCTTAGTGCACCAGAAGATCATGATTTACTGACAATGTAGATCATATGTTCGACGATCGATTGAAGTAATATTGCAATAATTGTTTTTAAACCTTGTTCGTATGATTAATATTTGACCTTCTGTCATGACAATTCAGGATCTAGCATCACATAAACACATTACTTGCATGTAGTAAAACATGAAGATGCACGGCGTGGTGACTCGATGTGCGGGTGAAAAATCTGGAAAAAAATGATAGCCGTTGAGAAAACCGGTAGTGCTTTTGTGTTTGGGATGCTTGCTGCAGTTGAATAGAATCTTAATTTCAACCAGAACTACGATTTATGGCACACGTAATCTAACACTAAATTACACCAACCCGCGCAGTTATTTGAATCATCAGCGTAATTTAAATCTTCATTTGATTCGATCACTTACAGGAAAGCAGGAAGAGCTTGGACAGGAGCCAAATCTTGGTCACAGTCAAATCTAAATCTCATCTGGTTGATCAGGCAACTAGACACCACGTTGACTAAAATCACATAGGTTGGAGGAAATAGTCATGGAGTGGCGACCAGTAGTAAGACCAGTTTCTTGTGGATTCTATTTTATTGTTTAGTTTCAAACGTTTCCCACAAATTCTTCGTCACACTCACGTGGTTGATAACATATTCCAACTTGTACAGATGTCAGTCAAAGCTGAAATTACAGCCGTCATGTGAAATGATGTGCCGTTTATGGCTGGACGGGGGTAAAATACTAATCGATTATAACTATACAAGTTCCTGTTACGACCAAGTCGACCTAAGTAGACGATCGAATCACTAGATAAACAAAACACGTGACTCCAGTGTGCGAATAATTTACTAAACCTTTAGATGGTGCACACTGTTGTAATGCATATTGTAACATCATATCAGGTTTTGACTATCAAACAGCATGGAATCGCTTGAAACACCGGAAAACACAGATAACGTGTATGCAAACAAATGAGGATCTGGTGACATTAATAGCATTGTATCTGTCCATATTCTAACTTTGAGGTGGATATTTCTGTCAGATTATTGGAACATATTTAGAGAATCGATTTAGCTTGCAAGCAGATAATGGTTACTAACTGATACAGGCAGATGGATTAATGTTTGAAACAACGATTGAAGGAGCGTTTATGAAGCATGGAACTTGTGAGTTTTTGTTTGGATTCAAATAGGAAGTATGAAGTACCTGTCACGCATGCTCAAACAGCAAATAAAAGATCCGATAAAGGTGCGCACAAAACGGTCACCGTTTTGAGCAGTTCTCATCAATCCAGTTATCAAGATGACAGTGAAATTCCATCAATAGATACCATAATGACCCCTCGGGTAGTTAAACTTGCACAGATGCATGATCACGAAGGAAGCTTATTTGAATTGGGCAACCAGTTAGCTATTACGAGCTAAAAAAGGACATGTGCGAGATGTTGTTTACCTATACATCCCTGATACTAATCGCAACTCGGAGCGCGGTCAAATATAGAGCTAAGCTAAGGGTTGTACATAAATGAGCAAAGGTTACTCAGATTCTGCAAAGCACTGCTCTCAATTGTCTTTTGATCGCAGATAGAGAAGGCACAGCTGACGTTACTCTTGGTCACTTGATATCAGGCCATTTGGCTCAAGGATTGATGGTCGAAATTCATTATTGATTTGGGAGTAGATGGTGTGTGACTAGGATAAAGTTAAAAACCACACAAAAGTAGGTCAGGCATGCGCAGAAAACTTCGGCAATCTCCCGTGTCCCGGTCTGAAGTTATCTGATAAACCTGAGAGTTAAGACAAATTTCATAAACCTATGATTTTCACCAACTATTAACCACGACTATATGCTGTGCGCATAGTTGACTCAATTTCAAACTGTGCACTGGTCACAAATGGTAAGTTTCACACATATTTACACTTGTTTGCTGCATACAGTGTACAACTGTTCAGTTAGTATCCTCATTTCAAACGGAATTAAACTTCTTTGTGTGACGTTCTGCGTGCTCGTCGTATAGACAATTATAAATTTTACTGAGGTAGTTGTCAAGTCACGAAGATCTGCAGTATACCGTAAGTTTTGATATTTTGGCTCGAATTAAAGCATGGAAATCGACCTGATTGGTTCCATCTATTTTCCATGCTGATTTGGGGGTAGATAAGCTGTCATTCTTACTGGCAGAATGATTTGAAGACAATTCAGTGTTGCATATCATTACCATGATCGTCATCATCATCCTCATCAACATTGTCAGCAATACATCAATGTTACATCATTGTTACTTAACCGCCACATAGCCATGAAGAAAAAAGCAAACACTGTACAGGAAGAATGAAGAAAAAACAAGCGGAAGGGGAGGGATCTAACTATTGAAGAAAGCTGTCATCTAGCATCAACAGGCCTACACCTTGCTGACAAACAACCAAGCTATAACTGGAAGCAAGGCATCATCAACAAGATGGCTTCTTTATGACTTTCACTGGCCCACGTCATTAAGTTTCTACAAATCAAAACTCTATTCGTTCCGTTTTTACTCATCAAAACTGAACAGATAGTGTTGAAGAAAGTTGGCGTGCACCCAGTAGTTAAACACGTACTGCATCAGGAGTCTCCAACGTAAGTATTAACTACTCTAACACCCCCTCGATAACAGAGGGTGATCCACACTATAACTATTGAAACACTTCATGTGCACCATATTAGAAGATCGGGCCAAGTTTCAGAAAACAGCTGGTGAAAAAGATAAGACCCCTCAGATCGAGAAAGCAATATCGAAGTCTTTACGTTGTTTAAAACAGAGGGGAACTATTGATTCCGCTACATTTGAAAGAATTCGACCCACCGGAACCATGATTCCCAGGCTGTACGGATTACCCAAAATTCACAAAATTGGGATACCGCTCAGACCAATTTTGGATATGTCTTACTCTCCATACCACTCATTAGCTAAATGGTTATCACAATTACTAGATCCCGTCAGGCGGAAACTCTCGACCCATAGTTTACGCGACTCATTTGATCTGGTGAA
>JTDE01002489.1:6961-26854 GCA_014338405.1 Paragonimus skrjabini miyazakii
TCTGTGCATGACTAGAACATATAACAAGGCGGGTGGTCCACGGCTTATTTTGAGGCTATGAAGAAATTAGTGACAATTTTAGTCTTCGTTGATCCTAGTCGTCTGGGATTCAAAAGATGTCCGACGTCGTTGGCTAGAGACACTGAAGGACACGATCCAACATTATTTTCTCTTTATTCCTTATTATCCACACTTCCCAAATAAGGCCGAGTGAACCAAAACAAAACAAAATTGTCAAGATCGCGCTCAATCTAAAATATCTTTCCTTTCTCACTATTGTCGACCCAACTTGTTCTGCACCTTCCCCGTATGTATCTGTAGTTCTTCTTTTATTGTTTCATAATGCTACATTGGCACCTAATATCAGTTGTTACATCTGTATGATAGAAAAGTGATAATCTTATGGTATACTAATTGTCGAAATCCATTGCATAAGGTTTTATTTTGTGTTTTCCGTTACACAATATGCTACATTATACAATCATGGCAAGCTAACAGTACAAGAGCTCAGTGCAAACAGAAAGGCATATATCAGTGTAACACATAAAGGACAACAGACTGCTGAATCGATGGTTAAAAAGTTGAAAATGATCTGGGAGCAGGGAGAGTGAGGCGCCTTAGAGTAAGTTAAAGGTGACTATCTAGTTGGCAGAGTTATTGTGAACAGCTGTTAAAACTATGTACCGAGCATATCACGTTTTGAATATCCAACTCAAAACGGTCTCGCAATTTGTAAGCTGACTTAGACAATCAAAAAGGACCAACTCGAATTCCGTGCGCTTTGCAATCTGGTCATTGTAGATAAATTACGGTAATGTGATTGAGACAACCAAGTGGGAAATTGATATGCAGTTACGGCCTTCGACATTGACCTTTCCTGGAATTACGTTGCAAAAAGTCGTTCAGCAAAGCAAGGTCTTTACTGTTCAATTTGTACGTTGCTCCGCAGATCGTGTGCTTGTATTTATGAACGAGAAATCTGGTTCATAACATGATAAGGCTTTTTCTATTAAAACGTCTTGTGCAGGTTAGCGGGTGTTTTCCGACGTAGCCTTTCACCTGTAATCTCTCGGACCGATTTCCAAGAATGGTAGCTCGTTCGATCTCTGGTGTTGCCTGGGAGACATCCGATGTAGGCTTTGGGTATAGCTTAAGGTCGCGTTGAGATATTTCACTGAATATCCGAACAACTGCGTCTCAGATATGTTCGCCACCACGATTACATGCGGGAAGTGCATTATCACCCAAGCATCAAGCAGCTCTAACGGTAGTCTAAAAATGAGGACCACGAGCTGAATGGAGTAAGGGGCATAGCTTTTGAACTCACTACATCTGTACTTATAAAAGCATGTACCCAACGGTCTTTAATCCCCTAGTATCGCCTAGTCTCTTCTTAGCAATGCCGCTTGAACTTGCAGCACAAGGGGCTGCTCTTCAGATAGGATAAATTACTGAACGCACACATCAGCGTGAATGAAGGTCAGGCGCCTATGCATACTTCGCAGTTACTTGGCTACGATCTATCACGTAGATTTAAAAAGTTCCTAAAATCATCTATATTTTGTGCTTTTGAGTATTGGATGTACGACTGAGTGACACGTAAACACAGTATACACAACTCGGATTACCTAGCAGAGGCTTGAAAGGTTGTATTTTAAACATGGGATTAACTCAATCGAGACAGAATAAAGATTGGGCGTAATCAGTCGAGGCCAAACCAGCAAGACGAGTTTTGTAAAATTGATAAAAATGGCGTACTACGTAAATTCAGAGAGATCAGACGCTTCAAACAACACGGCCGGTTGAGACAGAATGTTAACGCAACTAGCCCACGCAGCTGTGTTGTGACGTTTGCACGCACCACAACGATAGAACAGGAGAACAATTAATAAGCAACTAGTGCATACCGTGGTTGAGAGGGCATCCGCAGTAGTCTGTGAACTTAGTTCGTCAGGAATATCCTCGAGACCGGGTTGTACACGGGCATCCGGTTCTAAGGTGTGTTCCCTAGACAAACCCAGCATCGGATGGGTTGGTGGATTGAAATGAATGGCCAGACTTGGCGGAAGCGGCTCCCCAGGACACACGAAAACCGGTTCTATGGTTTGCGGATCAGGGCCATTTAGCTTTGAGGTAGGATCACAAACAGAATCAGATGGCGCTCGAAAAGCATTCTTGTGTTGGATTTCTGAAGAAGAGATTATGCACAAGTTTATTTACGATAAAGACTTAGCTCGATTTAACCTCAGGATGTGAACAAATAAAAACTTAGATTGCAAGAACTGCAATAGTGATGCTATCCGGAAATCTCTATCAAAGCCGCATTTTGACCCTCTAAGGAGTCAACGGTCGGTGGTCTCAGTATTAGAATGGACAACAGCACATCAACGGTTAAAACCCAGATACAATCGCCCTAAAACTATGATGAAAAGAACAAACGTCAGTCTAAAGAAGAAAGAGGAGGAACGGAACACAGCTCCTCAAAACCTATGTCTAAACGGAAAGGGTGTCTACACCCTGTAAAAAAATACGACCGAATGACCCGTAAGAGAGTGGGGCGATACCTGAGCAAAGGCTAATCCGCGGCTTGCACTGTTGTGCTCACTCTCGTTAACAGATGCGTTTTCTCTTTCTTATACGTTGAAATCGGATAGTCGCTTTGTGAGTGGTCTACAAACTAGAAAGCGTCCATCATCGCATCAGAAGAGGCTGAGAGGAGCTTCTACAAACCGTTGGTCCGGGAAACAAACGAATTAACGCTCCCGACTCATTAGTGTCTCTTTCCATCTCCCTTTGCTAGGTTATCGATTAACGACTCTGCATTTTACATCAGTGGGGCTGGGTCTGGGCAAATAGTAATTGCAGCAATCTTTGGTGACCCAGTAACTTAAAACAGTAAAGCATAAAATGCAGACAGAATATCCGCTTGAACATGACTCATAATAATAACTAACCTACCGAAATTTAAGAACTTACCACCGATCCCGCTGTCCAAGTGATCTGAGATAACGTCACTTACAGTGGAGCCAACAGAAGTGGTGCTATGCTCTGTTTCAGTATCACTGGCACTTTCGTCTGAAAATAGGCACACACACACATCAAACTAAATAAGAATTTGCACAGATTAGTGCCATCACGCCAAATAAACATAATGTTATTTTAAGCTGCAAGATTCAATTTTAGGCAACCTAATTTTGCGAACGCAGTTTGCTGATATAGTTTAACTGAAAAGAAATATGGAAATACGGGTGACACTGATAAGTAAATGTTTACTTGAAGCACCATTACAAGTATTGCTTTAGTGAACGCTACCGGTCTTCGGTTTCACCAATAACTGTCTAACACAGAGGTGTATACAGTCCCGATTTTCTATCTGATAAACAGCAGCAACGGTGCTCTCAACAAGCTTATAGGAACTTTTCAAAAAGACTATAATTGTGGTAGATTATCAAACCGGAGGTGCGAGTATTGCAACACTCGCAAGAATACCTCCACGCGGGGGGAGAAACGGTCAAAGCCTCCAGTGGATAGATGGAGGACAATACGAGCGACCGGACGAGCGACCGCTCAACGAGATCGGACCAACGGACGAGGAATAGCAGGCGAACCCCCCCCCCCGGCAGAAGGTGTCCGTCAAACACACAAACCGGGCAGAAGTGCACACGACGTGTGAGCGGAAACCCGGGGTGTTGTGGACCGGAATTCTGATTCATAAACGCGGGCGTAGTATGGCAACCAACCGGCTGGACGATACAGATTGTGATTTATTGAAAGCCTTATCGCTACATAATGTTACTTGAATTTAAGCAGTTGTGAAGCCTTTCCAATATTATCTCATCCTATTTCACTTCCTGTGAATCGTGAACACTCGTTTGAAATGATTTGAAAGGTAAACCTTGTTCAGTAAACAAAATAATATTTTGTTTGTTCTACTCCTGGTAGCTTCTTATGTGTAGACAAGAAATGGGGAACAACGACATTTAGTGCGTCAACACAATTTCACTGTCCACATGCCTCAGGGAAGACATTATACCAAACAACCTATGACACTAATATATTGTCATTGTGGTAACGAGATTACTTGGAGTTTTATTCAGAGTTATTGGTGCCATTAGACTGAGTAGCAAGCTCACGACCGAAAGCCAGACATTTCACAAAATGTGTCTCCACTGATATGGTGTCTATCACAAACCACCTCAAAAGATTTCATGTGCCAACCTGTGACCCATCGATCACTCCTGACCAAATGATACGTTAATCAACCACTTTGATGGGTTCGTGATCCTTCGAATCACTCTACCAGTGCTTCGTGAATGATGTCTCTGCAGTCGATGTCTAGAAACATAAGTTAGCTCCATTAGAAGTAGGTAATCCAGAAGAATCAAAACGTGTATGGATGTTTGTAAAAGTGTGAGAATTCAATTGGAACCAAGCAGTTACACGGATTTGCGGAAACTGCGAAGTAGTGGTTGTTTCGATCAACCGGATTCACTCGATCACAACACGATTGTAATCAGTTCAAAAAAGCTCTCTTAACCAGTAGGGTCAAATCATCTAATAAGGGTATGAACCGGCTAAGGTGTTATATAAAGAGTTCTAGCTGATTGCATTTTTAAGCAAAAAAAAGTGGCATCCAGAACTCAGTTTAATATCAACTGGGGTGTTAATAAGTTAAAGGCGTGCATTTTATATAAACAAATCAAAACGAAAGATATTGAAGATCTTGTACAATAAACCCTGAACTACTAAAAAGTAAGCAACAGAAAACTTCACCAGACAGGTATCCCAGTAAAATAATCAGTTGTAAACCTGAATGCCTCAATCGAATTGAAAAAACTCCGGAAGATATAACCTATTATGAGCACTGACAACTTCAATACATCTGTGTCACGAGGAAAACGTCAGTTTGGGTTGAGAGCGAACGTGCCAGGATGCGCATGAAAACAGTTATACTTCATTGCATGTCGATGACTGATGTGTTACGGACATTGGCAATATGTGAAAGCTATGCCAACATGGAGAAGGACAAAGCCAACGAATGGACGTTCAGCCAAATGCTTAACGGCGAAGTGTAACTTACAGTAGCTCAGTAGGAACAAAACCGGTCGATGATTCAGGTTCCGTTGCCACGACTATTTCGAAAAGATTAACAGTGTATAATCCGCACTTATCAGGGACTAAAACCAGAACAAGGGAGATGTCCCAAGGCAAAAACGTTGTTAAAAAACATTATCCTGCAACCTTCATTCTATATCCGTACATAAACACAACAACCAACCCGTTGGGTAATCTGAAAATTCATCTTGGACCGAAAGCGTCTTCGAAACATCGCCCAGGATTTGTTCAGTGTTGCGATCGGAACCGTCGATAAATACGCTCGAGTCGACTGTGCTTGCATGCAGGCGAGCAGCAACCAGAGCGTAGAGTAATGGGCTACCGATAAATGCGTTCGTGGAATCAGACATTGAAGGACGGCCTGTGACAGCCTCCGGCCACGTGTCGAACAAGACTGGAGTGAGAAGGCTGGCAAACCATTGGGCTTTGTCGCCAATCAACTCGGGCGCATACTCACCAGCCACAACGCGTTGGTATGCTTCGTTTTGAGCGCACAGCATGGCCTCAGCGAAATATTCGACAGCCTGACAAGAAAGTAGAAACGGAACGGATTGAGTAGGAGTTAACGTGAGTAAAAACACAATAAATTACAGGTCTAAAATTCACATAAGTGGCAGCAGACTAGCTAACTCAATTATGATAATGCGACATTCTAATTCAAACCACTGGGCATATACAGACATGACAGATGAAATATTATTTTTTTCTACGTTGGTGATTAAGCGCCATACTAATTTAACCTGACTCATTGTAAAGTTACATATTTGACACTCGAGCGTCGGTAGTGGAAATCCTGGCCCACACCACGAGTAAAGATGTCACTAGCTGCATTGAAATATCACAACAAAACATTCAAGCACAATCGTTTGTGAGCAATACTATGGTTATTCGGCCACCATGAAAAGAGATGCAGTAACTTATTTTCGATCGATAATTTGACGATCAAGAGCTCTCGGTTGAGTAACAATCGCAGATTTCATCTGACCCATTGAACAACGTTCATCGAACTTGTCGTATGGTAAAAACAAAATTGGAGCCAAACTAAACACCAACAGCAGAGAATCTGAGGAGGCAAACTCAGATCAGTGCTTGTGAATGACGTGCACCTAACAATCAACATACTGAGGTTGTTGGATTAATCATAACTACATACTGAACATTTCAACTTAGGGTCTGCAATTCTGTGCTGAGTGCAGCTTAGATTGAAAGCACCACACGATTTCTCGATCCACGGTAATGGATTGACAACCATGGTGATACCATTGAGCAAAATATGTTATAGTAACATAATAGAGAGTGAGACACGCGACATTCGTGTCGGGAACAGACAAATCGACCATAAGCGCCGTGAACATCACATATGATCAGGCAATACAATTAACTGGGAACAATATCGATTTGATACTGACGAGGCCTGTCCGTTCCACTATTCGACAGTGCAAACCAACTCCAGTTAATTGGAGTTAAATCTAGGACAAATGAGTAAGCAGGCGATCGCATTCATTCTATTCCATTGTGAACTTCGTGGAAATTCAAATGGACAAATCCGAAAAAATATGGATAGGTAGTGTGACTTTAGAAATTTACTAATTTGATGGAAGATGGCTAGAAAAATACATCCGTGTTTGATCAACACTAAGGTGGTAGTTGGATGCAGGTTCGCGGTTAAAAGAAGAGGATCAACAAAACTAACCTACGTTACATGAATCTAAGAGGAAAACAGGTGCTCAATCTAATAAATACCTGACTTCTCGCCAACATGCTCGTGAACAGACAGGGTCGTGGACGAGATTTCATGAAACATTCGAACTGAAACGCCACAACTGGTCGAGGATAGAGACGCATGGTGCGTGTGTGTGCTGCCAGACCTCCCAGAATGTTTTTAGCACTAAGAAACAAAACCTGAGATGAAAGAAGCGAAGAAAACGACAATAATACACAGCACATTAAGAAATACAAGGGTTTTTATGCATTGCTTCTAAGCCATTTAACAACGAAGTCGTAGCAAATACGAGAATCAAGACTAGCATTTTGCAAATGCAAAACCTCCGGTGGGTTTATCAATACAAATGAAGAGGCGACTAACACTCAGCGTAAACAGTACGTACGTGTATATAACTGCCAATCACGTGCGACTTTCGACCATATGGACAGCAACTCAACCGATTTACCCCAAGTTTTAGTATCACAAATCAGAATCAAATTAGAGAACCCACTAACTCACAAACCATTCGGTCCAAATTTGATATCCTCTGTCGTTTTGAAAAGTTGCGCCACTAAATTAGCAGAACCGCTTACAGTGGGTTTCAATCGTTCCTTGCCAACTGGCCGTTTACCGAGAGACTTAAAACAGCTCACAACCACGCCTACCTTTAAAGATCGATACAGAGATGACCCAGTAAACTATCGACCAACAGCTTTGCTTTCGGTGCTTTTTACAATAAAGATAGAGCTTATTAGATGACTCACTCCGGGTGAAAGTTGAAGACTTCAAACTCATCGCCAAGGAGTAACATGGCTGGCTTTCACAGGGGAGACTCGTGTCACGAATCTGATAATTGCTCGTGACGTGCGAACGAAAACTGACGACGCGGGACTGACTATAGATTTGGTTTATCCTGACTTTCTCAAAATCATTGACAGGATTGATCACTCGATTTTGTAGTGGAAACTCAACAGTTATGGCTTTGGTGAGCGACTACTCCCCTGGTTTGAGGAATATCGAGCTGAACGTGAGTTCAACGTCCAGGTGAATGGACGGCTGTTAGAGTGGTTCCCAGTCAACAGCAGTGTTCCGCAAGCAGCAATCTTATGACCCCTGTTATTTATTCTTTTCATTCGTGAACTATCCAGTGCAGTCAAATCAAGGATGTTGTTCTACGCCGATGACAAAGCTCTGACGAGTTTTAGAGTGGCGGAAAGATGGGAAGTCTCGTCGAACAATTTGAGCTGTTGAAACCAGTAGTCTATAGAAAATAACCTGTCATTTAATGTCAACAAATGATATGCACTACCGACGAGCTCTAATGAGAGCGAAACTCGAGTCTAGTGCTTCTTTTCGAAATGGGCCGACTGGATAGTCTATGGGAATGCGACAGCTACGATCGATTGTGGGTGATGTTCAATCTACATGAAAATGTCGAATCATGCACGTTCGCCGGCAGAATTGTCACACACAAAAATTGCTCGTGTCAGTGTGCAAAAGAAACCTAGGAACCATAGTTTGAGTTTGTCTACAAATTGCACAGCCATGACTAAAAAGTCACAAATAACGCTAAACCTCTTAGGAGGGATTTGTGGAACCTTCCAATCCAAAGTGCTTCCCAGTATGTTCGCCCCGATAATCCGCCCACCCCTGGAAACGAACATATGGACCCATTGTCCTCATCTTGAAGATTTAGCACGTATTGAAAGCGTTCATAGACAGGTTACTGGAAGAATTATGAGACTCAGGGAAAACTCATACCCGGAAATACTAGCAGAACTGGATAAATTATCAATGAAACACAGACATCTCAGGGGAGACCTAATTCTTACCTACAAAATACTCCACACTCCAGGTCATCTACTGGTACATCTCCTTCCACTAAATAAAGATGGACGTTTAGGGGATCATCTGCTGAAATTGAGTAATGAAACAGGCAAGTTGTTTTGCAGACAAAGCTGCTCAAATTGGAACGCATTGCCCAACTCATTGATCATAACTGAACGGGTTGAGAGTTTTAAACTGTTACTCAATCAATGCATATGTGAGAGACAACCGGAACTACAAATTTCCTAACCGTTATTTTAGCACAGTCACAGAGGTCATTGTGTATATCGGACGGAATGTTATAGCAGTGTGTTACAGTGTTCGTTGCTCAGATAATTACAGTCAGTAGCTTCATTGACGTTGCATTTTACTTGGTTTCACTCACTTTTTCGTTACAACTATAACCCACAGTTGTGCGCTCAGAAGGAATTTGTGCAGGCCCTAAGGTTACCATGACCTCCCGTGACTGACTCGACACCCCGGTGGTCGATTTTGTCACCTAATTGCCTTCCAATTCACAATCTCGTGACGTAATTATGACTAACTGCTTTTGATTTTGATCGCTTAACAATCATGATGACATAAAATCTTAGGTGATTGGCCCGATGATGAATAACCGAAGACAGACTGTTCGCCAAAACATCTTTTTACTTCTAATGAACTCATGGGGCTATTCGAATCGTTGAAACTATAAACCACTCAAAATTGTTTTTGACCGACCAACACAGAGAGAGTAACGCACAAGCAAACACCTTTCTCCCTCCTGTAATAACCTATGAACACTTTTCACAAAGTCAAGTATGTTCCCCTTTCAGGAAACAGTTACGTATTTCCTCAAAATAAATAAAGCCTAGACGAATTAAAAGAGAAACGTAACATGAGCCGCATTCTAAACCGATGACGTGACTCGCACAAAACATTAGAGATCAAACATCACAAGAGACAAGTTGTGGTGAAAACCTGGGTGTAAGTTTCACGATTCCATTAACACTGCACGGAGAGGCCTTGTACTGTTTAACACACACGTACCAAAACAAAAGAACTCTCAGTTGGAACAATCAACACAATTTAGAGTACATTGCCGTGGAATGCATGGGGATAAAAAGTCTATAAGACAAAAATTCACAATGACCGTTGATATATAGAGAGAAGAAACATCTCAACAGATAAACAACTTTGAAATCTAATCAATAGGCTAATAAGTGAAACTTGGATATAGAAAAAAACAAGTTACGCAGCGTTACTTGTGAAAAAAACAGTAGAATGGCCTAAACCTGGATTGAAAGCACACAGGGTGGACGGTCACGATTCTATGAAACCGAGGTCAGAAAGTTTGTGAGGCGATTCGCAGACTCCCATAATATCTCACAAAACAAACATACCAAACATAGCTTGCCTACACAGGAACAGATGGCAAAGCAGAACTAGAACGGAAAACGAAGAGGACTGAATGCAACAATCAGACAGACCCTGGAAAACCCAAATGACTGATACCATGAAAAAAATTGTTCACATTAGATTGCATTCGCCTAGAAAAAAAAAAAAGTACACTCGGACGTTACACTCGTAGATCCAACAAGGAAACTGAATAGAACTTTAGAAAATGTCTCATTGGTGATGGCGGTCGGGAACTACTGAGAGCAAGTGTGACATGATAGTCATAACACACGAGGTACATGGTTTACCATTATGATGGCTTCTGCACGTAGGGACCAGTTACCCACAAAGACCAGTAAAACCAAAAACAGCGCAATTGTGTAATAAACATGTCGTACTGCAAGGCTAGGTTTCCTAACCATTTCTGTGATCGTCTTTTTCAAGCAGTCCTCTAAAACAATCCTAACTATAAATGAGTTTTCACGTTTATTGGTGTGCTTCAAAACCTGTTCGAGCTACTGTCCATTTCGTGAACCCTGAGGGTTTCGAAAAATGACGAAGATCTGCCATATGAGTTAACAGCAAATGGCTACTCGGAAAATACGTTTTTCAACAAGCATCTCAAAGAACACTTTCGTCGACAGAATTCTAACCATGAACACGACCGCCGATGGTCACTGGTATACGTGGTAGTGTCCAAACATATGATGGAGGTATAAAATTTGATTTACACCCCTTTGGCCTGAACGAAATTCAATTCGCTCCTCGCGACATCGCTCTTCACGCTTTTCTACTAACTTGTGGAGCACAACGGATACCAACAGCTTAGGTGCAAGGTTACTCAGTCTGATTATTCCTTGATGGTCGGCACACACGTTGCACAGGCCTTTCTAAAATATGAGAGTAACTATCAACCCCTTCTGAAACGGGAGAAATTTCTCGGTGGTTCAAATCTTGGAGAACAAAATAAACAGTTCTCTAGCGAGCAAATCTTTATCAACTTTAGATTATGAAGCTTGTCACACTAATTATAAGTAATACAATTTCAAGGATCAACCGTGGCGTTAACGGATTCCAACGTGAATTGTTTGAGAAATCCCGCGTAGACAGTCGTTCCGCTAATCACTTGGTGAATTTCGAATGACACAATGGGATGGGCGGACAACTGAGTCTAAATGTGAAATATCTCAGCTTGTGACGTGCCTAGCTCAGCTGGTATAGCGATTGACGCTTTTGGGCATACTGTTTACGTCGATCGTTCGAATCCATCCGAAGCCCAGATTTTTTGCAACCAGATCTAACTTATGAAATCTGCCAGATTACTGTGACACAACCTAAAAAGTGATCGGAAGAAGATTGACTGAGCCGAATGTTATGTGCTGTTTACGTATTTGGATTTCTCTCCGGATTCCCTCATCTGTTTGGACCTGTAAGCACAAACCGTGGAGCATGACGAAGTAGATAAAACAGAATGGTGGATGCAGGGAACTACTTAGATAATGATCACAGGTGTTCTGTTCAGCATTCCATACACCTTCGCGGGTCATACATTGATGAACTGTTTCCTTTACAGATTATTAAACTAAGACTGGTTCGCTTAGCACTGGTGGTCCAGAAAAGATGGAGTAACTTTTGGGATAGACACCAACAGCTTGAGCGCCAGTAAAACTAGTCTGATTTCTCAGTAGTTTGGTGCACACGATGCGCGAGCCTTTCTTAAAAGAGAGTAGCTCTCATTTCCTTCTGATGGGAGGACCTAGTCGACATTTACAATTTCTGGAAACAGAATGCATAAACATCTGACGAGCACATTTCCAGTATCCTTAAATAGGCTGTTTTAGTCAGTGCCTCATAGAACCCAAGAGGTTGAAGTTGTTCTCAGAGCTTCACTTTAGCAAGAAGATCTGTTGACATCGGTCGCGGAGTGCGATATGGCATACAAGGTGGAACAGCTGGCGCAGGAAGCCAGTTAAGCCGTGATTGTTAATGTTCTGCTCTGCATTCCATATGGCGTTGCAGATAATAAACCTGAACAATCGACTTTACAGATCAATTCACCGGCAAGGAATCGGGGATTTGGCCGGTATGACTTGACAACCACTTTCAATTGATAACAGCTTTCGCTTTTCGACAAAATTTTCAACCTACTTTCTCCGAAGAGAAACACTACACTGAATTTTGTTCTTGTTGAACGTCGACAGCGGAAATCTTCGCCACGATCTGGAGTTGAAGTCCCACTACGCTTTCAACAGGTAACCTTATTAACCATTTTGTCACTGACCTCAGATTATGCGTGACCGAATGATTGTAGCTGAATGTTCAACGGCGCTCGCTTGTGAGTAAGGATCAAGTAGCTAGACTGTCTCAAGGAGAGACAGTTTCTGCCCGTTAACCACAATCCGAACAACAGCGACGTTCATGCTAAACCATTTCACAAACGTCGAGCCGCATTATAAAACTCCCGACAACTTTCCGATGTGGCAGCTAATTTCACTACGGCTGCGCGTTTCAACTAGCAGGCTCCGTAATCCTTTCGAGGGCTATCCGCAAGGGAGGGGTAAATTTCATGGTCCTCACTGTCAGTTAGTGCGCGTAAAGAATTTCGACAGAATTAGCGGAAACCTATGACCTAACAGCATGATGGATCAACTGATAACAGTTTAAACCAGCTGACATCGATCTAAGCTGCCCATTATGGTAGAAATTAGTTTGTTAGTAAGCCCGTGTTAATAGCCAGTTGATACAGATGAATTGGACCACCTATTCATTTCCACTCAACTGTGGAGTACCATCGAAATGTAAAGCCACCTTTACACAGGCCAGTGCGTGATTAGAGTCGACGCAGACTGACCAATACAAGAGGCAACCCTACACACAACATCGTTAACAGTAACTTATTGTTAAGTAGTTAGTTCGAACCCATGCTCGTAGATAAAAGGGAGGACGACAGGTAACGGGACGACGCTATCCACAAACTAGTGCTGGCGAGTAACATACAATGATCTGTGCACCAATTCAGAGGCCCACATCAACCGAATATTATTGAGACCGAAGTCATCTTTAAATGAACCTCATCTGATGATAAGTGATCGAACTGAGCAATCAAGTAAGTGGTCCTGCACGCTTGATGAGGAATGTTAGAAAGACACTCATAGGAGTGATCTTTCATTACTTTCGGGATGTAATCTGTTTGTGCGCATACATATATATAACAAACAAAAAGCGCATTTGTCATGCGAAATCTTGTCCACGTAACATCGGCCATTGAACCTCACTGCGAAAAATCAACTGCTAACTTGGACAGAATCCAAAAACGAGACTTCCATTGGTCACTCAAAACAACACTGATACTCAGTTAACTAGAGATAGATATAAAAAGACGTTTTGTTAAAAACAAATAGAGATGTTAATTGAATGCGCCAGAAAGGTTGAATAAAAAGTAAGAAAACCAGAAGGACAGCGAGTCATGAGAACGGCGGCCTTCTGAAGATAAGATATAATTCCATTTTCACCCGGTATATGGATCGTAAATGGTAGTCGCATGGTCTACATAAAGAATGTCAAAACCCAAGTAAACAGAAACTAGGAGTTAAAAACAAAGTGTAAAGTTGTGCTCTTCTCTTCGCTGTACGTGAAGAGAGTGTTCAGGTACCACAATTGCAAGTAAATTGATCAAAATAGGACAAACAGCATATACCTTTTACATCATGAGGCACATATCAAGTCACAGAAGGTAGATAGTTGTCAATTTATTTGGTAACAGACAGGTGGAGTGGTCAAGATGAACGGAATTCGAATTTACAACAGTGCTAGTAGTTGACCTCGTTACCATAGAGCGAAAACAAGCTGAAAGTGTCTGAAAAACAGCAGCAACAGGCAGCTGGCTAAGCTTAAGCTGACCCAGTGACAAGGACATATACAACCAACCGTGCGGTTGTAAGTTGGAGTCGCGGATCCCACAACCGAAGTTTGGGTCTAAAAAACTTGATAAGAAACCTCATATTTCGTACACGAGCACAAGCCATGCGGTTCGAAAGCTGAGAACTGATTGTAATGTATTCAGTGCTCACAAACGCCGTATGAAAAAACTTGGTCATCGAGTTGACTGTTGAGCCAGGAAATGGATAGAAAAGTCGCGAGTTTTGAAAAAAGAACGAAAAACGAAGACCTACCAAGGCGACGCGAGTCGCAACGGAGGTTGAGGCCTCGTCGGAGATGTAATTCAATGGGTTGTAATCGGTCATATTCGAAGCACTGGAAGATTTTCTCAGACGATTCACCTCAGACAGAGCAAGGTCCAACGAACGGTTATCTTTCGACGGAGGCAGCGTGCTCAGCGCCTGGATAATGTAACCAATAAAATCAATGGAAAATTTAACCAGCAATAGCAACTCAGCACTCGGGGTGCGGTTGTAATTAATACTAACCCCGACCGATGCATGACTTACGAAGACTCAATTAGTCTGGATGGACGAACTATCTCAGAGATAAGTAAAACCCGGTCACGATGCTTATAATCATTAACCCAACGCTCAACTCTGACAAGTGAAAACCTAAACAACCGTTCGCGCAATACAAATTCAATGTTCGACAGTCGACCTTCGTTCTTATTCCTATGGGGAAAAGTGACAGCAAAAAATTGTGAACATTCCTGACCTTAGAATTTAATCCGGAATAGCCGTATTGATAAGCTGGTGAACATTTCGGTGTGGTAAATATTTGAGTATATTGGATAAGGTAATTGAAGCTAAGTCATCAGAATAACCTGTGTAAGAACAAAAGTCCGGATTTGGACCAAACCAAGAGGACGATCATTAAAAAATATCCTTTCACTTGCTTCACCAGAACAGGGCGATGTAAGTGACACGTAAATGGACCGATGGCTTCCAGTTACCAGTGGCGAAATACAACTGCAATGACTGTTTCAAGCGTAAAAAGCTGTACTTGCTGACAGAGAGGAAAATTATTTGGAATTATAGAGCAATATTAAAACAGATAGCGGCTGCGCTAATCCATCGGTAACACTCTATGTTTGTCAGAATGGGCAGGTATCACAAACGAAACGTTGATCGACTCAGAAACGACGTCAATATCACAGCGTCAAATCCAAGTGAATAGGGTTAATATAATAAGCATTGGAGTGAATGAAGATAGTGGACAGAGGGATCAGTTTAAGCGGCATGACATTGTTTATACTTAACGAAGGGTAATCGATAGCTTAACAGGGTAGCATGATGCAATTACTTTTGCTACTCTCAATACTCAAGGGGAATACGGACTGGAGACGTTTTGGTAAATGTCAACAGCATATCACTAATAATTAAACGCAGTCCTCACATCCAGGGAGACTCTTCAACAAGCCCTTATCGAAAATAAGTATGAAACATGACGTTTGCTGTCAGTGGTATCATGATCAGGGTGTGAATTCCGTGTCACGTTCTTATGAGGCAATCGCGTTGACGTCTGTGTCACTCATCATGCATTAGATACGAACGATGTACCGCATCTAAAAACTCAGACACATTCCTTTGTCAGTAATGTACATTGATTGAAGCCAACAGGACAATTATTGCATTTTATCCTGAGGTGATCGAGCAATATTAACAGTATCCACAAGCGACTTATCTGAGCATTTAGATCTGATAACTCGATTGTGTATAATGTGAGATAAATGGCGTAATAGGAAACACGGCCGTCCCGAAAGGACGTGGGCCGGAGTCCGAATCCCGATCGTAGCAAGGATATGCACTATCATTGACCAGCTCCAACGAGAGTGAAATTCGTGTTTAATAATTCTACCCAAAACAAGCTGCTTAAAAGGCACATCTGAATGCGAGAGCTGTGGCTAGCTGTGGATGACGGCCAATCTGTATCAACTCAATCCCCAACCACTTATCATTCTGGCAAACCCAATCGAATTTATGCGATCAAAACACGAACACCGGATATTTAACAAAGCTTAAATGTTCTTTATCGATTATCTACCATGATACATAAGAAACTGTCAATGAATATCCGATTGGCAGAGTAGAATCATCGGGGATAATAAGGGATAGAGGAACCAACAGTGAAACATTTCAGTGCACTATGTGAGTGCACAAGCAACAAATGAGTGTAGGAATAACCGAAAATTTTCAAGGGAATACCATAACACAATGAACGACAGGTGAGCTCACCTCGAATTCATCGCCAAAGTAGGAATGGATTGGGAAACAGTTTAAGTCGTTCGCACAAAACAGGGCATATAAAGAATCGTAGTGGTTCTAAAACGTTCATCCGATGACCAGCACTTAGATATTGCACAACAGATAAATCTGGTCACTGACTGTGTTGGCTAAGTCAATCGGTATCGAAGAGACATACCGTGCCAATGGTCACACTCACCTCTGAACCTCTGTTAAACAACGTTATGAATCTCAAAAAAATAGCTGTATTCGGATGATGAGAATTCTGTAGGCGACTACGGATGAAATGACTACAATGACACTTATGCGATGGTATGTGTCGGTGAAATGTGCAATAATGGCGCTAGCAGGTGACTCTCAGTAACCGGAAAACCTTCCGTGATTTTTTGATATGCATCTATTCCTATGGTCAACACATCAAACCATAAAACAACGGGGTGGAAACAAACACACGAACATCGATTTGCCATGGACTGGTAGCTTTTCTTTCAGGTGTAATTTTGACATCCGTAGCCTCGCCAGGCTGCTGTTGACAAGATACGTCTAAGCGATCGGTAGATGCGACGGTTAAATTGACCAGCTACAACATCCGCTTTAAACAAAAGCAATGTAAATAATGTTCTTTTTTCCAACTTCAGGCATTTTGGTAATTACCGTCGAAGTGATTAATTACGTCAGACAACCACTTTCTCCTAGTAAGTTTTGAGCCCACTGCGTCACGTGAGCAGACCTTTCTTGCCATATTAGGTTATGTTTTAGTTTAATAGCTGCATCACTGATGTACTAACATGTCCCAAGTATCTTACGAAATACTGACCTACTTATTGTTCCGATATGACGTCTGGTCAAGTGGGCATTTAGGAAGTAAGATGTGTTGCTCGCATTATCAAAAGCAATTGTTCACCGCACCGTTACTTTTGGTTCAATGGGAGCATTCTGACATTCACAATGCTTTTTTATTGAATCAAAGATCAGATATGGTATATAATTTGCCGGCGAAGCCAAACTAATTATATACAGTGAACGAAAGGAGTTGCTTGTTTAGCTGACAGTTTTAACGAAAGACTCATTTATCAAAATGTTGAAAAACGATTAACCCCAAGTACTAGAAGGTGGATCAATGGATATCACAGTTCACCAATTACCAAGAAAATCATTCACTGGGTGTGGAGATTCACTTTGATAGTAAATAACGTTTAACAAATTGTAACAAGGGCCACGTGAGTAAGGTAAAACGTCCTGAAGTGGTTAGCTCACGTGGACAGATCGATACTAGTGAAGTGTTCGTTTAACAAGTTCGTGACCTCAAATGGTTATGAAACCAGTGTTAGGTTTTCGAGTTTATCCCTCAAATCTGTTAGATTTGAGGAACGTTTGAAGGGAAGGATTGTATTCAATTGCTACTTTTGTTGTCAGAATGTTTGAAACAATTGAAAGGTAGGGTTGTAATCCAGACCTCAATTACAGCACTCTTGAGGAAGACCACCAGGGTTGGTTGAAACGTTGAATAGCACAAGTGGCAATCTATTTATTAAAAACACATTAAACATAAGGCTTAAATTGTTTGAGTTCATTTGTACTAAATTTAGTGCAGATATTTGGTAATTCCGTACTCTTCGATTTCGTCACTTTGGAGTTCTCATAGAAAATAATGCACAAGCATTGAGCTTCGAGGTACGTCAGAATTATTGTAGTTTCAGATAAAACGTGAAACATGGCAAGCACGGGAGAGTCATTGAATTAAGGCTACTCTTTAGACTAAGTGGGTTTCGAATGTACACATTTTTGTCCGTAAGAAAAAGTTGAATCATAACGAGAAGGATGTCCCATTTAAAATAGAAACATAAGGTGTTCGCGACAAATAGCACCGTACAAATACACAAACATGATTTTTGTTCACATGCGACAATCGGTCGAAACGCATTTTCTAATTGAAAGCTCGTACATACGACATCAGAAAATATGAAAGCAAATCAAAAGGAACATATGTTGAGAACGAGAGAATACAATGCGTGATGTTATTGTTCCGTACATGTGTAACGTGTACAATGGGAACCAGGAGTGTACAAATGAGTTAATCTTTGTCACAAGTTAACTGAACAACATCTCAAAGTGGGTTAGCAAGTGACAGCTCTGGTTCCTAATTCAATTAGCTTCAAAATCAGAACGATGATGAAGCCTCTGATTTGATTGTGCGCGACCTGATGGATGAAAACTTACAAAACATTTAGCTGTTCCTTTCTACCGCTACAGATGAAAACTGAGCAATACCAATATGTCATGGTCGTCACATTAACAAGGCATAAAAAAATCGAAACACACTGGCAAATAGTTGAAAATATTAGCAACGGAACAACACAAATAAGCAAGGTAATATTGAACAAGCATCACCTGGATACGCACACTAAAGATAAAAGCCACAAAAAATACACACAGCACGTGATTCTGTCATCGCGGATGTCATCGTTTGGCTTAGGCATGTAGAAATCAATCGATGACGCACTTCCAGATCGCTCACTCCACAGTTCGACCAACTGCAGAGTAACGACGGAATAGTAAAGATGTACAGTTGTAATATTCACATTGGTGATAACGACTGAACCGCATGATCACGGTGTATCTTTTGGGAGCTTAAGAGATAACGGGAGCGATAACAAGAACAACAATACTTAAGGGTTGTGGAACATGGTCGTGAATCACATTCAAATATTCGACCTTCAATGTCTGCGACAAATCGAACATGCCAAGTGATATCGACTAGTAAATAACGGTGAGGTCAGGAAGCGGATATTTGGTGGTGAGAGTCAAGAAGGCAAGTAGATACGTTTGTAAAGGTGCATAAGCCTACAAGGTTGTGCTATGCATCAAAGGTATCAACTGATCGTCTGCCACACCCAAGTTGATAAACATTGGATGCACGATCGTAAAATGATGAGTTTGGATAAAGAAAGAAAGATACTATCAGTAGACTGGACACCACTGAGTGCGGTTGCCTTCCCGGTTGTGATCCTTGTAGTTTACAGATTAACGGAGATTAGAAGCGACAACAGCCAATCGGGTTCAGTCGCCGCCGCTTGAATGAGTCTTCCGTGAAACAGATGTGAATGATGAAGCGGGGTATTGAAAGCCGCAAAGACAGCTGTTTTGTAGATGTCAGGGCAATCTCATTCTCAACAATCTTGTTTATATGCAAGGTGTAGACACTCTGACAGTGTACGGTTGAGTTTAGATATAAAGGTTTCCGCACACGCCCTTGTATTTATGAACTAGAGCTTAGTGATAAATGGATTGAGAATAACACAACGTTATGAGCAGGTTGTAATACTCTACGTTTCAACCACCTCGGGTGGCCTTCCTCAGGAGTGTTGTAATCGAAATCACACTAACAAAGGAACAGAGGTCACGTGGGATTTGCCGTGGTTAGGTCAATCTGCGCTGCCACTGAATTGGTGAGTCGAATCGTTTGTCTATTATCAATAACATGTTAAACACGACGCCCAAACTGTTTGACTTCATTCGTACAAAACTAGAGCTTAGTTTTTCCGCTCCTGATTGTGTAGCATTTAGGCGTGAGTATCAACCGTTAAGGTGTTGTTGACAATGAAGACGATCGGCCTAGGTTAGATTCATCATCATCACAACAGCCATGAGCCTGACCAAAAGGTACTGTGGCTCGGGCCGCCG
>JTDE01002489.1:29129-52749 GCA_014338405.1 Paragonimus skrjabini miyazakii
CTCACTTGGCAGTGAGGGGCTTACATTTCCCGAGGGCGCAGTGAATAAGACATTGATGTCTGATTCTGAGCACTGCTGCGCGCAGTGGATGTACTCGAAGCTACATCAGGCTTTTTGGTGGTGTCAGATGTTTTTCGACCGTATTGGATAATACGCCGGCGGTCACGGTCAACCGTTGGGCGATCGGAGTGCTCTTTGTTTGAGGATACCTTTTCCAACCCCTTTCTTCCTGATACGGAAGACAGCAGTGCCGCAACTATGAAAATAGTTCTGCTGTATGCCCACAGGATCGTGCCTCACTACCTAAGCACTCCTACGCGGTCAGTAGTGCGACATACAATCCTACCAGTGTAACTGATTTTCGTCTGACTGCTCCCCTTTGGCCTGTCTGACAAGGTTGCACCTGGAAGGACCGGAGTCCTAGTCAGCATAGCCCATCGGATCAAAACAGTACACAAGCCCGACCACCTCGCCAAGGTAGCAGTATAGGTCGGGCGACCTCATAGGAACTAATTTACGTGTAATCCCATATATCAAATGTATTACGTTGTAAAAATCGATAATTTGTTACCTTTTAAAATGGATACCATAAGTACTGCGAGTTGTGTGAGTTTTAGAAAACGCTCGTAGCTTCTAACTTTAGTGTTTTTGTAACGTAACTATTCGAAGCGACACGTGCCGTTAATCACGTGAATCCGTCCACCATAAACAGGAAACTCTACACTTATGACGATGGAATGCACGTCCAAGTATTAATCGGAGCGGCATTGCCACCCGAACAGACTGAGAGATTTTGTAAGCACTCAACAACAAAAAACAATGAACCCAATTCAATAAACGGAGGAGGTTCATCTCGAAAGAAGGAATGAGTAGTTTATTGGTCTAAAACGATCACGGGACGGCGGACGCCGTGTATTGACTGCCTAGTGGTTGCTGCCTTACATCACTGCATGACACTCAGCTGTTTGTGATCACACTTTGCGTGTGAAGATGTAAATAACTTGATACAGATCAGCCGAACAAAGAATCCTACAATAAGGTATCTTTTATTCACCTAACATCTACTGTTCTTTCTCTTTTATTTATTTAGTTCTGTTTTACAAACGCTTTCTTGTTCCGCGTTTATGCAGCAGTGAAACAGTAAAGGATCAGTTGTGTAAACATTGCTGTCAAGGTTGAGCATGATGACTGGAAAGAAATTACTTATAATTGGTAGAGGGTTAGGTCGATATAAAACGGTAGTAGACGCTGATGGCTAACAGGATAGTCACTGCTTCCTATGAAGGTGGTCGAACAACCTAGGCCGATGTGGCCGCGCGCAGCGATATAACAATGAAGTCGTATTTACTAGGAGGTCAACAGTGAGGTGGCCGACACGGGTGACTCATTCAACATCACCATCATAACAGCCATGAGCCCGACCACAAGGTAATGTGGCTCCTGCCGCCGCTCACCTCAACAGTGAAGTGGGATATCTTATAAGAAACGTTATTGAAAAGTCTTTTGTCCACAAATAAGCAAATAAATAAAAGTACTAGGCATAAGAACTATAAATGATGTGAATGCAGATGCACAAGTGACTGGGACACAGTGTCATCTCGGATAGCGTTTCTAGCCAGCTATTTACGTCGTCACGATCATCCCAAACGGGCAGGCGACAACTGCTCACTTTACTCAACAGAACAGCCATGGTTTTCCTTTTCTGTGACTACTTCGTTGATTGACCACCACGCGGTTTAACCCAACTGCTGATGGTCGGTTTCAGCATAAAATGTCCGGTATAGTACATGCTCATCTGGCATGCGGAATATGTGATCCAACTACAGACTGTGCAACGTGATTAGTTGACCGTGTGATCGCGTACCCTGAACGTTCTGGAATGCGCGCCGATGAACAGCTATATTGCTCACGCGATCAGTCCACCTGAAGTGGACTAACTGGAGATGATAACGATGGTCAAACACAGCAAGTCAGCTGACATTCTCGCCGCTCCGTTACCTCATTAGAACGTAGACGTGATATCAAATTTCGGTTGGACATACATGCGCCAAAAGCGAGATCTAATTGAAAAGAAACCTAAGTCTGGTACGCCCTTTTAAAACAGGATTCCTGAACAGTGCACCTGAATATGAAAGCTACGATCGGGGGGAGAAATTAGCAAAAAAGAATCCGACCGCACAGCCGCATCCAACCTCAATTGTGATTATTGCAAGTGAGTAGTTTCAGTGAGCACTTCAATGGACTCGAGAATAATGACAATGTCATACACTCGTTATCCCTGAACGTAGTCAAATAGACACCTCGAAGACCTGCACGTTAGTGATGTGTGTGAATTGAGATTCTATCGGTGACATGAAGAACGTATACAATAAACAAAATTTGACATGAGGAAAGAGTGAAACTAGTCCCAGGAAAGTACACACTAAACAGACCTTCAAAATTCCGAACATTCATAGAACAAAACTTTCATTGTATCAAGCAAGTCATACAACATGTGAATTCTCACGAATCGATAAAACAAATGGCAAACAACAAAGCGATTGCTATACAAAGTAGTAAACAGAACTAGCACAGAAGAAAGACCGTAGTCGAGTGCGTAACAGATGGAACAAGCCTACTTACCTGGTCGCGTCGGTCAACTAACTAAAGTTAATGAAGTCACATTTGAGAAAGGTGGCTCCATGATCACTAATACATCGCAACCGGTTAACAGGTGGGTTGAACACTGCGGAACAGTTCTGTTTACACGGGCCGGATCATATAGATAACGGAACAAGAATGCTTATTACGTTCCAAGCCGTTCTCCGTTGGAAGAGGTAGCTCTGAGGCACAAACTGTTCCGTAACAAAAAGGTTCCAGACCTAGAACTTTTCCTTTCTCTGTTCGAAGATGGTGGCGCGAAGTTGACATCAAACCTAGCATTATTCCAGATGGGTGGCGAAAGTGGAGAGATATTCGTGACTGATGCATATCAGCAGTTATTCCAAAGGTCTAGATAAAAACCATAGATATGAATGTTGTCGCCACAGTTTTCAAGTTGAATAATGTATTGGTTCACCAAACCCAAGGACATCCACATTCATGAAGAACGGGCAGGAAATCGATCAAGTGGACAGTGCATCAGTCACATTTTTACCAGGCGAGAGATCGTGGGACATTGGTGCTCCTGCAGGCAACCAATGACTGTAACGTATTTAGATCCGACGCTCGGTCGTAACGTGCTCTGGGGTTAAGTCTTTCGAGGATGAGCCCAAGGGGAAATATCTGACCATCCTTAAGTCAATGTATGTTCCTTCTGTGATGACGGTGAATGATTACAGATGACTCTCTAGGATGATCACCTGCTCGAATGATGTACGTCGAGAGCATTCGTTTTCATCCTGTCTGTCTAACTTTACCATAGATGATATTCTAGAATGACAGCTTTGGAACCCAATGAGTCTAGTGTGCATGTTTTTTGCGATCCGAAGAATAACCGAAAACAAAGTATACAGGGTGGGATTTACTGAAGGCAAGTAAACCATACGTTTTACATCTTCAAAGCACAAAGTAAATCAAGAACAGTGTTTATTTTCTTATGTTCTTAACTGCAGATAGTCCGTTTAAGATGGTGGTCTGTTTCATCAACTTAGATAAAATCATCTTGTCAATTGGTAATGTCTTCGAAGTGAAACCAAGGAAAGTGGGGGTCTTTACCAATCTGAGTCACTTGCGACGTTGAAAAAACGTAGGATTGTGACGCTTGTGTGTATGTCATATATTTTGTCCAATGGTTCGGAAACGTAGCTTGTTCGTGAAGAAGAGATCAACAAACTAACTGTGTTTTGACATCGTAGTCTCCTCCAGATAGACCACATCAAGAAGGATTGTCATGTGGGTAACGCTGTTGTTCGCTACCAAAGACATCGAATGCGTGATCAACTGGCCAAAATACAGAAATGCAGTCTGCGATGTTTGCCACGATATTCGTATTCTAGCCGAGCGTTAAGCGCCCAGGGCGTAATTTGTCGAGAATACCAACATTGGGAAAAAATCTAGGTTGAACAAGAGTGTGGCGACGAACTACGAAGACGCTGAAAGCCCCGACAACTGTCGTCCGGCAGGCTGAGGACTTCGCGAAATCCGAAACCGTTGGTAGGGAAAACTATCGGAAATGAGAGTGTGCCGGAATCAATGGCTTTCTGTATACACAATACTGTTAGCTGCAGCTGAGTCCCTCGTCTCTTCATAATAGTACTTCTTCCAGAACCTTCACTGTTGCCATGAATGGCGGCTGGAAACAAAATACTGCTTGAACGGGCTGATGGCCGTTAGTGAGGATGTGAATGGATGGACTACCATGGAGCATCATTTAAGGTGGACGTACGGAATGGAAATATGAATGCCACATCAACCAAAACAAAACTCAAATCGGAACGCCAGTAATCAACAAGCATGTGTGTAACGCCTCGAACAACTATCACATAGTCGTCTGAAGCGACACCATTCAAAGATTGAAATTCTGATAGATCTAGAATAAATAGAACAGCAACCGAAAGCTCAAACAGAACTCTAAGAAAAAAGCATGGACATGAGATAAGTTAGATAAGCACATCTAATAAAGCGGTAATTCTGAACTAATTACATGACCCGGATAAAGAACGGCAAACTTTTGAGAAGTTAGATGCAGAACAGATTACCATCAACACCGAGTAGTCACAGTCGCCTGGTGACCTACCTTGAACGCGGACAAGATCTGTTGCATGAGAGTAAACGCGATTTCTGATTATAAGTTGAGTAAATACGATCGTGGATGTGTCCACTTACAAACACACACACACACGCACAAATAGTACGAGCATCAACAAGACAACGGAAAACAAGCTCACCTGAGAGAAAACTGAATGCTAGTTATATATTATGGGTTGCCGATCGTGAGCAATAGTACTGTAGTGCATCTGGTCTGTCTCGAAGATAGAATAACCGGATACCGCAATAAAGATGAGACACTTGAAGACTCAAGAGAGGCCAACTGCGACCACTGAAGCACGCCAAACGATTCGAGCGTTTAAACACTGTTAAGTACTGTTACCCGAAAAGCTAACCCCGATTGCAAGAAAAGCATAACAAAACGGCGTGAAAAAAGACGACGCTTCTGCACCAGTCAACTAAACACTTACCAAGTTCAAGTGCCGAATCAAAATGGTGCATTCCGGTTCGGGGAGATCGGGAATTTCTTCCAATACTTCGGGATATGAAAGCTTGAAACAAGAGATAGATAAAAGAAGGGGAAGTGTCTTTAACGGAGATAAGCACATTTGAGACAGGCATAATTTAAACCCGCAGGCTTTAACTTTGAACTAAGCGAAGTTAAACTGATGAATCTTGTCCTGGTTGAGGTGTCTTGATATCAATTTCGTTTAAGATATCCTATGGGGTTAGCTGAGTTCCAACCACGAACAGTGTCGCATGACCAATGTGCACATAGACATGCTGAAAAACACTGGGATTGGTTGGCTCTTACGGAACGAGAGAACGTAGTATCACCAGGTGCACAGAACAAGCAAAGTTGACTTGTCTGACACGGTTAACTGAGAGGTCTTAAATTAACATCGAGACACGTGAAAGTGACATCGAGATACCTTAAACTAGAAATGGCATACAAACAAAGAACATCGTTAAAATGTTTAAACAGTTTAAAACGGCAAACGAAGGTTGAGACAGCCAAAATGGTAGCCAAGATGAGTACTCCGTAAGCTTTTAGAATACTGACACAAAGCAATGTGTTCTGAAGAAACTATCAATTCTTACCTCTTGTGTGTCCAGATTAGCAACCCATACATCTTTCGGCATCCGAAAAACTTTTCTTGCAGCATAAAACGACGTGGGAACTCCGATTATGTATGGAGTCGGAGCGATGAGGAGCTATAAGAAACAAAATGCGAAAAAACCTACAGATTAGGGGACTGTACGAAAACAAAAAATACATACCGAGTTCATCTGGGAGCTAGCCCATTAAAACCACGGGAAGTTGGGACAACCGGTAAAAATCTGGACTTCAGACGTTTATCGATCAGTCTACCAACGATAAACAGTCACTGCAATCCAACTCACAAAAGGACTAGCAAAAATCGCATGGGAACTCTATGCAGTCAAGAGCAAGAATGCACGCAAACTAAAAATCGACCACAAACATTTTTCGTTTTTACAGGCTCGTAAAATAAGTAAAGAGGCTAAGTCAAAGAAACATGTTTATTGTCCTAGCCACGATCGTCCCTATGTTCCATAATCTCCATTGGTAGCTTTAAGATGAACAGTCAACGATGTGAGAAAAGTTCACTCCACGACAAGAGAGAACAAGCTATTTGCTTGTCGCTGATCGTACAAGTAATTCGGTGGCAGTTGAAAATGGCACCGGCTCTGGTAATATCACTGAGTTAGTTTGCGTCAAACCAAAGTGAAGATTGTACACAGGGCATTCTACGACAAGCGCTGACTTACTTGTTCCGCTTCTGCCATGCATGGAGGAAGCAGGGGGATTATGGGGAACATATACTGCAGCGGATAGAGCATGGCAGTGAAAGCCAGCACACATAGTGAAAGTCTATTGTAGTCAGCCGATTGGATTACGACCTGAAAACAAAAGGTGAAACGGAACGAAAACAGAAGAAAAAGATCAGAAAAAATCACGAATTTAAAAAACAGGGCAAACATATGGTTCGGGAGAAAAAAGAACTGCATGAGATTGCACATCGCCAATATTACTCAATCAGACCGAGGATGCCCAACAGCAACGCCATAGCTGCGAATTGGAGTATGTTCAGTTACGCTAACAACTGGATCAAAAATGCATAGGTTCGTTTTTAAGGCTGGAAGCCTCGTGACCTAAATAATCCCGTACCGAAGATAGTGGAGAGAGTGACAGTTAACCGGATTAGTTGGTGTGAATAGGAATACTGTTTGGCCGCGTTGTTTGCAAAGCAGGGTAATGAATACCACAGGAAAGTTTGCATTTTACTCTCACTAGCAACCGGAATGCCTGTATATGGGGTGTAAAAAATTCGATGTCGATCACTCATTTACCTACCTCTAAGTAGCAGCTTTCCTTGAATAACCTGACCCCACTCATGCAATGTGTATTGAGTATCCTGGATGGATGAACTCCATTTTAAGGGCATACGAATCGAACCACTGATAACCGTCCCTAAATGGGTTGCGAATTTTGTGTTTCGCTCCCTGCCATGTGTGTTAGGTTTTTGAAATTAAGGGCCCAGATGAGGCCCCTACTTCTTCACCTTGGTCAACCAGAAAGTATCCTGTTCATATGACCACAGTGAACGTAGGAACTCATCAACAATAATGAATCCTGCTTCGTGCTATTAACCTACCCTCGCTGTTTTACTACAATCCACCGAATGAAAACAACCTGTGTCGTTTACACTCGTCTTCTCAAATGAGTTTCTACTTGGTGGCCTCCCTGCCTTGTTTGCGGACGCACATCAGGGACTTGTCGTATTTGCTGCTCGAGAGGGAAGACAAAGCCAGCACGATAACGCGTCAAGCACCAAGGTGATAACTTCGCCTAATCGATATAAAACTCAGCTGGCACTGCGAACAGGTAAACTCGCAAACTTCAACGTACAAACACTTCCGCAGACAAGTCAACCGCCACTGTACGTACGTTAGAGAATCTGACCATTAATATCCGTTGAATTGCCGCACGTAATGTATAAGTTTGGTACTACTGTTAGTTCAGCTGCGAGCCGGTGGGTTTCGATGTGATCCCTCAAACCTCTTGACGCTCACCAAAGGAATTCACTCGGTGGCTGGAATTTCAGTTCGCAAGGCCAGTCACCAGAACAGATAGCGAGGTCTCGTGGACACAACGTGCTGTCGAGGAGGAACAGAGCGCTGATATCGAAACCCTACGAAAACCGCCCAATCCCATCTGAACAACAGGCGACAGAAAACCAGATTGGAGCGAAGCAATCTGTAGGTTCAATGGCGAGCTTGTCCATAACATCCGAGGACATTTCGGATGAGGAGCTGGGCATCTCCACCAACAATACACCTGGTTTCTGGCCTTCGGTTATCTACCGTGTTCCTTGAGCTGCCGAGGTTTTACCGTCCTTGGACAAAGAAATCTCATCTGAGATCAAGTTCTCGAAATGTCTCAAAGTAACCAGCTCTGATTACTTTCCACTTGTTATGAATGGAATCAAACCCCGATCAAAGCGCCGATGGCTTCGATTCGAAAACTCTGAACCAGTAGTCATTTCAAATTGCTGAGGCTAACGTCATCGCACAACACGTTGGAAGATAAGCATGATTCTTACTGTGTCCCCGTTTATGTGTAAGGTGGATAGTTACCTTCTTAGATGCCAAACGGACATTAAGTTAATTGAAAGAGCCGCATTCTGGGACTAGTTATCAAAGAAGGGAGTACCCGAGAAGCACGTAAACAGCCCGAAAGTAATTTATTGTGAGACCTAAGGTGGAGCTGAAGCTTACGACAGGTCAGCGTCAACCTTTGACACCTTAAAGGAGATGCGACAAAGTTGCCTAGTCTCTCACTTCCTGTCCAAAACAGCAGTAGACGAGGTCCTATAGTGCACGCTGATAGACTGAAAATATGGTATACCAGACTTCGGAAAGTACAGTATGCAGATGACACTGGTTCTGGTGTTCAACAGTGGGCAGTCATTTTGTCCTTCTTGTTCTCATTTTATGTAACGTCCATGTCAATATTTGCAATCAAATTTGCAGAGGATGCGGTGTTAGGAACCTGACTAGATTTTCCTCGCTAACCCAACTGAACAAATTCGCCCAACTATCAAGTTGGTCACAGTCCCGCAATCTATCTGCTGACACACGGAAAAGTGTTGACTTTTTTTTCGTCTACGAAAGGGAATCAATATGAGGAATCTCTTGATGAATGTCCATTATTCCATATACGTAATGAACTTTTAGCTCGAATTACTTCTGTTACATACATATATGTATATATACCGATGAGCCATAGTAAGAGCGACACTCGAATCAAGTGCCTCTTTTCGAAGTAGACCAACCGGAAGACTTATCTGAATGCAAAGGTTACGATTAAGTGTGGATAATGTTCAGTTTGGAATGTATGGGGATTAATTTGATTAACAACATGACATGATCATCTCAGGCCACTGATCTCTCCATCGAAGTCAGAAAGTTCTAATTCGCCATATTCAGCTTTTAAAATCTCTCCATTCTACCTCACTTAATCCGTCGATTTATCAATGTTTGCATGATCCGCCGTTACAGGTTCATTAGATGGTTTTTATAATTATTGCTGTGGCGGTACTCCTTGCAAACACCGATAGTTTTGTTGATTCTCATCATTTTACAATGCGTGAAAATCTGGCGGCAAAAGTCCAAACTGATACAACTCATCCTCTTTATTCCAATCTTCCTAAACGTTCGCTTGCATTCTACTCCTTCTCTTGTTCCCCATTTGACTTGATTTTTGTACAAACCCAACCTTCATATCTCTGAATTAACTATGAAACTGAATCAACAGTTCTATTCAATTAATATAGATTGTGATCGTTCACTAGCATACAGAGTATGTTAACGGAAGCGTCAATGGACATGATGCTCGATCATTTCAGACAGTGTTTTCAGCCAAAGTGTTGTGTGGTGTACGTCTGATTTACAATCTAGCCAGGACACTAAAAGACGAGACTTGACAGTAAAGTTTGGTGGCAAGTCAACTGGGTGCGAAATCGGGTGGGACTATTCTCTGTTTTATAGATGAATGTCAAATGGATCAATGATGAGGCGTCGGAGAAACGGGGAGGGAAATGTATACCGACCAACATTGGTTTGAAAGTAGTCAGTATTTTACTGTTGGCAGATGGTGAGGGAACTCGCTGATCTAAAGTAAACAACATACATACTTGGTGGGAGCTTTTGTATTCAGATTAAATCTACAGGCAGACCCTTCCGAAAAAACGCGCTACATCCGAGCTTCTTTGTACTATTGTTGTGACCGCAAAAGACGCTTGGCCTAAGAATCCGTTTATTGCACAAACGCCCCTATAGGTCATGTCAAAAGTCAAACCACAAACGCGTATACTCATTTGCAAGTTAGATATGCATTCACATCCATCATTGTCATTCGCCTTGGTGGAACTTCTGTCGAGCGCGTACACACTATTTCGACATTCTCTCCTTGTCCTCTGTCTTCCTGGCATTCGCAGCTTGCCCTTTTGTTCCTGAACGTTGCCTGTGGGTAACATAATACCTGTGAGTAGTATACTACTCACAACGAAACTACCTGTCATACAACACTATGACATGATTACCGTTCAACGGTAGCATTTCAAGAGACTAACGGTGAACCATCTAGGCGTCAGTCCCAGCCAACTTTGCGAACAAGTGGTAAAGCAAGCCACCTTCTAGTACTCGACTAACAATTGCATAGCCGACCGTTTGAATTCCAGCGACCTCGGATGACGTTAAATTGATAATGTTTCGTTCACGTGAAATCCAACGTATCTTATGGTGGCATACATATGCTATTACAGAAGCCAACAATATAACTTTTTGAACAAACACCTTGAGCGTTGCTAAAACGAGTGTGAGAGAAACAATGGCCTTTTTCTCTGATAAATCTGTCGCTGGATTACTGTGAAGCGATTATCACACTTCATACAGGTTATTTATTTCAGTAATGTGACGCCCACTGGTCCTATGTACTATATCATCTGGCGATTAACTTCAGATCATGTTCCAGCGCCGACAAATGTTTTACTGAATAAATTAATTAGGTGGTGACAAGACAAGCACTGTCAAGTGCAATCGCTACACGCAAGCAGTTCGTTAAACACGCCTTACTAAAATCGATTACAGGAAATCCTGTACGTGTGACCTCAGTGCAGGAATGTACGCGAAATCATTACGATCCGTAGATGAACGAAGTAAAATTGAGAGTGGCATAAAGATGCGGTGAAAAAAAAGAAGCTTAACACTCCATGAGAAAATCTGTGATGAATTAAACATAATTCATTAAAAAACATGTCTGCGCCACATGTATGTTGTTGGCACTTCCGCTTTGGAGTTAATTGTTTGGTTGGAATAAACCATAGTTCGAAAAATCTGAACCGAATGACCGCAAATAGTACATCAGAAAACAAAGGTCAGATATACCATCTGCTTGAAAGATAACTTGAAAATCGAACGGACCTTAGATAGTTCCATCATTTGGCATATAGTAATTGTATAACACGTATAAATACATATTCGGTACTGTCCGGTCGGATAGTACTAGAGTCCCAGAAATCGTTCGCGGCAACAAAAACGAGGAAAATTATGAAAAGATTTTAAATAACCGAAACACTAGAGAAGATAAAATAGTAATCCATCAAAACACGCATTGCGATATGTTAACATTTCGATTATACTTCATCAGTTACATGCTGACAACAGTTATTCGAATATCTACATCACATGACATGATGACAATGTTTGAATAGAAGAAACAAAGAAAGTGGGTGGGAAGGATATAACAGAAGTAAACTGAGCGTAACACAGGTTGTCGTTGTTCTATAAACATAACGTTTGTGTTATGTAACACTTGAGTAAAGAATATGAATGGGACGAACGTATGACCAGTTGACATCGGATAACAACTTAATAGGAAAGGGGGTTGACACACAGTATAATACACCAACAGGGGGCCCTAACACAGCGTGTGAAAGGTGAACCAAGAAAACGTAAAGATGACGTCATCAACAGTCCAAGTTTGTCCGACAGACTGATGAGTTTCCCATTCCAGTTGATAAACTTTTCACAACACACCATGTAAAAGACTCTTTTGGACTCGCAAATTTTCTTATACATGTCCCAGTGGGAATGTAGACGATGTAATCCATTGCCGCCGCAACCCCATTTAACAACAAGCTTCTACATAGGACAATTAGTCAAGCCCATTTCCATATATAGGCCTCATTTTTTAAACGTAGAAAGTAATCAGTCGAAATTTAGATCGACGTTGCGATAATGCAAAGCTATCTTAGTCCAACGTCAGCAGACGATCCGCCTGGGATGATTAAAAGACAGATAACGGAGACTGACGTAACCACCCTCTACGAACGGACTGTCAACAACTTGACTCTTAGCAACAGTAAACATTTCCAGTCATTTTATAATCTTATAACTTGTTCACATTTCAATTTACTAGTCATGTGCGAAGATGAACGTACAGGATGTCAAACATTTTTCGACATTTTACTCACTGGACTTCAAGGCGGTAAACGGCATATTATCAGTTTATCCCAGTTGTGAACAGTTAGCATGGAAGTCTATCCATTTTTTAAAATCACAGTTAAGGTTTGCCTTGATGTAAATATTCGGACTGTTTTTGGGTAAGTAATTCACGAGATAAAATCTTAAGCTAAACACCCCGCAACAGTCCTCTGACAGTGAGTTGGGTAAAAGAAACCAATAACAAAAGAACGAACAATCAGGGTGTTGGGAAAAGGCACTTTTTCCCAAAAATTCGGATTATTTGCAAGGAAAATGGATTTCTTCATTTAATGGGAATTTGAACGCCCGCCAGGATTCTCGAACACCCGAGAAGTTGCGCTCACTTCTGACTGGTCCATTCAGTGGCCAAGGCCCAAGGCCACCCAAAACCTATAAATACAGTTGTTGTAAACCACAATTTTGCCTTCGGGCTGAGCAGCAAGTAAAGCTCGTTCGAAGGCCGTCTTTTTTCTCACTTGTTGGGAGGCTCTAAGTTGCGAGAGTTGAAATCCGATATTTGCGCTCTGATTTTCGTGTAGTTTTGCAATGTCTTTGCGTTCGTTCGTGATAGAGATACTGCTCGTGGTCTTTGCGTTGTTCTTGTCTTTTCTCTATCAGGTGGGGTCGTAACACAGGGTCTTAAGGATCCGCGACCAAGCGGTTGCCAGATCACCTCATGATTTGCTTATTCGCGAATGGTTGGGATGCGCAAACCTCAATGTGAAAAACGCTCTGCTGGCGCAGAAAACAGGTGACCTAGATGAACATTGACTGTTGCCTAGCCAAGTGATTGCACAATCATTACCATCCTCCGAAAAGTGCACCGGTGGGTCGAAGCATTATCAATATGATCATTGCTTTTTTGAGGAGGCAACGATGCTCAAATAAAACAGTACATCAGTTAGCAACGTCATTACGAACGAACGAACATAGCTTTAACGACACCAATAAAAACCGTAGATGGAGTTCACCTTAACCTACGCGCCCTACTAACAGAAACGTTTTTCAGTTGGCAATCACTGTAGTCAATGACAGTTCAATGAATAATACTCACGAACACTGATCGATGGTGAGAAATGCCCGTACGCGAGTATAACGTGAGTAGGTATGAAATGAACCGAAAGCGGTGTAGGGGACATCATCTGTCAAGATGCACTATCGACGACACATTGCGTCTACTACAAGAAACCAACGATAGGCAATTAGATAATTAGTGAAGCCAAACAAATAATTAATGGGCAATTCACTTCGCGATGGACTAGTGCAGGTATAACAGTCAATGAAGGTTTGTCTCGAAGCTAGTCTATTGAAAATGGATTTTTTAAAAATCACCTTCTGTTCCAGAAGAAGACAAACAAGAATACGCAGCGTCCTCGCAATACCCAACAATTGGATCGGTAGATGTAGCGGAAAGTCAACCAACGGAAGGCGAGATTTGTCCGGCAGCGCGAAAATCATCGGTTTCATCATGGACTTAGGCTGAACAGACAGCTGAAAGATCGATAAAGAATGAACGCTTCAGTTCAAGGATTACTACTCATAATTCGAAAACTTAAACATTTAACCTGTCAGAAAATGTGAAAAGATATAACTAGTAAGCTGACACAGAGGTAAAAAACAGATGGGCATTCATAACGAGTCACTTTGACGTAATCCGTTGTTAATGTTCGGAAACAGGTCAACAGGTTTCACTCTCCTGTAAGTTGTAGTCTCTTTTTTGTCAACAACTGCTGTCTAGCTCAAGTCAGCATTCAAGATTTGAGTGCTATCAAGTGCCTTTCGTGCCTGTCCGATATACATCACAGCGTACTTATTGTTCGCTTATCCGATAAACCAGTGAACTCAACTGCTGACTTAGACTGTTTTAGGGTTGTATTGAACGAAAAACCCGAAGCCGTGTCTAGCGACTGGACATCGATCTATGGTGCACTTTATGCGACCTGTCTACAAAGTGCATTGAAAGTTAGCAGGTATCAAACAGACAGGCGTTGTAGGCTCAACATCTGTTTGTGTTGCGAATGAGTACGGTTCGGATGCAGCCAAAGATAAGTTGCGCCAATAACTTCATCCCTGACCCTTAGAACAAAATCACCAGCACTGTAGTATACGTTGGTAATCTGAGTGCTCAAGTATGTGGTCCGGACGGGAACAGAAGTAAAGTAGGTGAATGTAGAAAGTCATTTGTACATGACGAGTGTCAACTTTTGGCGTAGCAGCCAACGGTGTGCTAATCCTGGGCTCACATCAAACATACTTAAGAGTTATCGCTGGGAAAGTAGCATCACAAACTGCCAGTCATGACGGAGCACCTGTCTTAATTCTAATCATACTTTAATTAGTGCTAAATTCGCCCCGCAATTCAGTGAACACCAACACGACACACTGACCCTCAAGAAAAAGTGTCCGTCGCACTAACTGATATTACGGACAACTGGTCACTGATTCACGACGCCATTTTTGAAGCATGTGGATTGTTCGATGAGAAAACAGTCTTTATCTTAATCTTCATGGTGTCCTTCAGAGATTCCGGGTGTTCGCCAGTGGCTCACCACCCACGGTGAGAACAATGCTGCTCGTAAGCACATAGTGACAGAACTTTGGGAAATTCCCAAAGGTGACTGGACAATTTAGAAGAGTTACGGCGCCCCGAAAAAGGAAGCAATCGCATCCTCCGGTAATTGGCAGGGGGCTGTTCCAGCTCTTCTGAGCCACGAGTGCAAAAAAGAAGGATAACAGCGAGACGACCTTAAAAAAGAACGGTGATCCAATAGATAGCTTATTCCAGTGCATGGAACGATTAGCAGAACACTTGTAACTACCAACCGTTAACACAACTAAAAGAAGAAGGTTTAACAACTCGCTCTGCTTGGACAGTAAACAGTTACCTGCCCTCGGAAGCAGAAGTCCGTAAAATACTCCAACAATGCACGCGTCCCAAGATCTCCGATTTGGACGTCCTACGTATGGCTCGTTTCTAAGTTGGTGACAGTGTGCTTGCACATCAGCCAACTTAACTTCAGAGGATTTTATTACTGAGGTCTGGTTTACACAGTAAAATGCTAGCCAAATGTTCAGAAAGGGTCCACGTTATGTTTGTCCTAGTCATCGAGAAATAAGTTTTATGTTCAAAACATTGAGGATTCTAGACATTTTGCTTCTGTATAAACTTTTCCACCTTCAGAAGTTCAAACAAGAGATAGACAGTCTGGTCTCCATCCTGACCTTGGTTGTATCAAGCGAATTGTTACTTGACATCAATCGCTAGAGTTTAGACAGTGACCGGAAAAAGATATTGTTTGCGTTCTTAAAAGTTCGCGGGGCATCGCATTTTGTTGACAAAACTGTTCTCTGAACAAGTCCTCAGCAGAAGTGTGCTAAGGTCCATCCAATCGTTAAACAGACGAACTTCAGGACGACCAGGCGTTCGCAGATCGTTATCAGAACCATTTTCAACCGGCATCAACGTTTAACAGTCACCAGCGTTCTTAACTTTATCACGACGTCCTAGAGACGGTAATGGGCAGTAAGCAGACCGATGCTATCAAACATCCAGGTGACAAACCTAATTATGTGGACTATGAAGATTACATCGTAATGATTAGTACGATAGATGGGCAACTTAAACCGTTAAATAGATTTTTATAAGAAGAACAGGGCCAAGTGTGACCGCCGTGGGCAAATCAATGTTGAAATAAGATAGACCCATGAGAAGGAAATCTCGAAAGTCAAGTGTTACGCTACTCACTAAGCGACAACTAAGCACGGCTGATAAGTAGTAGGGATGCGGATAGCATTTCGATGAACTTTTCAGTTGATTCGCTCTGACAACGAAGTGTGTGTGTGAAAGGTGAACAATAGCTGACAGCGGGCTTGACTTAATAAAAGCACTGTGGTGTGTTGTCCATTTGGCACGGTGAATGTCTAATCATAGCCTTAATGAATCGACCAGAGATGGACTAAGCATCATATCAGTTCATCTGTAACAAAACCCGACACAAACTAAACGGGCAAGTTGAGAAATATTTAGTACTATCTTCACTTACATATACATATAGGATGAAAATTGATTCACAGATCCACACACGTCGCAGTCAACGCAATGTAAATATCGTGACTAATGTGTGTAAATTAGAGATAATTTTCAGTTTATCATCAAATCGATAGACCCAACAGTAGGTAGCGGGTATATTTGGTTTTCTGATTCGTCCATCCTCGACGTCAATAACTTCACATCCAATGAGCGGAGCAAAAACATAAATTCAAATCACGTCTCAAAAAATATCACTTATCTATGCTAAGTCCAAGTCATGTGAAGCAGATGGATGTACATTTTTCCCCAAATGGCTGTCTCGGAGGACGGATCATTAAGCCCAACAGTAAACAAATATGCATGGAACTAGTAATGAGTATGATATTGGAAGCTCGCGATTTTGAGTTCATGTGTCAATCCGAATGCGAATGTGAATCCATTTGTGTGTAAGAATCAATGCTGCTGGGCCTATTTTGTGGCCTAATGCGATCACTTTCACTTGTGCTTGTTTTACATATTTATAAGCGCGTATTTACAACATCCATCTTACGTTTCAAGGTATTGCGGGACTGTCAGCTCAAATGTAAAACATTTTGTAATCGTTCACATTTATGGCTGTTTGCACACATCATACGTTGCTGTATTTTGTGTTTTACTATACAACCATCTCATTATATATTCGAGAAACCAAGTTTTGGTTGTCACTAATCCCAGGAGAGGGTGCATTAAGTGGTAGGTTAAGTCAAATCATCCCTGGCATCTAACAGAATAGATTATCTACTACAAATACGTCGAAGTTCCGGGCGTGAGTAAATCAAATAACGTTTTCTGTACAAAATTGATGCATGCGGAAGATAGTCCAAGAGCATTAATTTGATCAATGTGGGCAACTAGTAAAAACTCACATGCAGGCACGTCTTCCCTGGCACCGGAGCTGGAGCACTCAACAAGCGTAAGATCCATACCTCGATTTCGCGGACACTTCGAATAACAAGTGGCGAGGTAACTGTGGGAATGGCACCTGTTAGAACTCCCCAAACCGTCTCGCTGTAGAGAAGACAGGGAGAGATGAAAGGTTAATTTCGCGATGAGAATGCAGACAGCATAGTCCAACAGAACAGCAAGAAACGTACCTCTCTCGTAGCTTGGACCGACTACGTTCGTGTAATTTGTGAATCAATGTGTGCAAGAATTCAACAAGTGCTCGGAATTTTGTGAAGAAAGGGTGATGTGAGACGAGACAAAGAGAGGTTAACGTATGCGTTCGGAGACGATTGGAGGAATGCGAAGATGGTTTAGAAGTCGAAATAGGAGAACCACGAACATGTAACGTCTTGTCAGGTAGTGGACCGTCGTGGGTACTCAGATCCGAAACACCTGATGCGAGTTCGGCTTGCAATCCGTTTGTGGTACTTTGCTTTCTATTGCCAGTTCGTCGATGAATCGGGCGGAAAAAGTTGAAACAGACACCATATCGCACCTTGCTTGACTCTTTGTCTGTCAAGGTGAACACGAACGAAACAGGTGAACGCCTGGGCATACTATGATCACCACCGTTTCGAGGTGGATGAGAACCAACGGTATTGAAGCACCCTTCCGGTTGACAAAACAATGCGACGTCTGGCGGCAGTATGAAATCCGCATGATCACACGGAGGAAATCTATTCAAAATGACAGGAGTTTGAACAGTAGAGCTTGTGCGACTGCCAGAATGTGAGCCGACCAATACGATGTAATCCACAAGTCGCGGGCAAAATTCTTGCATCGCTGCACGTTACTGAATGAATTTAGTTATGAGAGAATCATATGCAAACAGATTGACGTTGACCTTTAGACAGTATGCACCCTGAAAATAAACGTAAAAACTCGTGAGAATATAAGTGAAAATCGTACACTAAAACGGAATCCATGCTGATGTACATATCAACCTGCAAGTTTAAGGGAAAGGACATTGAATGAACAGTTTTTATGTCTATGGAAGAATGAGACTACCAGTGAGTCGAAAGGACGACAGCTGAAGTAAATGGAGAAATATTAGACAATAACCGTTATGTTATGCAACACAAAGAATGATAAGTTACAGATAAACCTATAGCTCAAAGATTCCCGTGAAAAATGAAAGTAAAATGTGCGTTAAACTACAAGAATGTACGAGGTAGATATCAGATATAAATGGTGTAGAAGACAACAAGGGTGGGGCGAGAAGGTTACAAACAGACTGCCCAGAGGAGAGTGCGCCTGGCAAAGTTTGATAAAGAAAACCCTGGACACCATGAAAGTATAAGGCAGCAAAGTATGGAAAGCCATGTGAACTAATGCAAAAGTCGGCTGAAGGGAGAGAACTGTGGCATTCATATTGCGCACACAGCGCTCATATGTTACAGTAACTATGCCTCTCATAAAGATCACTTTCTACAGTCACCGATTTTTGAAGAAAAGATGCAACTTCTATATAAAAAAACGTACAGTATTAAAGAAGCACTCTTCCAATCATACACTTTTTCAATGTGTGACTCCTCACGACGACCATCGCCACCACATCATCATGTTACACACCATACTTCAGGCTTGATCAAATTGCTACCAAGTTCGCGAACGTTTGAAATCACGTGTGAACAGAAATGATGACAAGAATGGAGACATACTGCGAAAGTACACGCAGTGGGCGACTCAATTCACGTCCAGTCCGGCTCAAGCCCCAGCACAGAAATTTAGACGTGCAAAAGATGATCTTTTTCACCTAGTCCGGACAACCAGAGGATAGAACGATTACGACGGTGACTACATCGGTACTGCTGGAGCCAACTTTCTCATTACTTACGTAATGGGGAAGTTGGCTCCGATTGAACAAAGGCAATATAAATGTAGTGATGGAAAGATAATCCCAAGTCTAACCATCCCAAATGAGTTAAATTTGGGAAAAACTGAGTGTTTCCCATTTGTACAGAGGTAGAAAGTCAGCGACAAACATAGTTGGCTGGTCAAACACAGAAGAACCACTAACAGAATGCCTCAAAGGAGAAAGAAAAGATGGAATGTAAAGGAAGTGAGGATATCCACAGCCGGGGATGACTCCGAAACAGCTTCCATGCAAACACATTGGACTGAGTGATCGATAGTCGTGGGTTTTGAAAACAGTTAGTCACAGTGATCAATGGCGAAGCGGTGGACAAAACAGAAGCAGCTGTTCAAAGCTTCGCAGGTAGTAACTAGAAAAAACGATTGCAAAACTTTTCCTGACAGCTTCTGAGGACGTAGTGGATGTTCACGACGCTGTAGGCCAACTACGAAACGGTTGAGCGATTTCAACCTCTGAGAGAAAGAAATGTATCACACACTATACGATGATCTGTAATTTCAGTCTGATTCTTGCCACTTCAGTCCGTCAACTACAAATAGACTGCACCAGTTTTAATGCAATAACTGGCGAGAAGCGGGTGAAATGTCCCAGAACAAGACATCTTACACTCCATTATTCGTTGTTTTGTAGAAACAGGTAAAGACGAACATCAATGGACGTCAGCCATTATTAAAAGCTCGTCAGTATCTAACAACTAACAGTATAAAATGGTTCGCTTCAAGGTCTAGTACCGGTTAGGCAGAAGGCCCAAACAAAAAGCGAACGTCGATCAGTCTGAGTGATGCGCACGAATTATTTCAGCAACTTCAGGGGAGCCAAAAACCCAGACAATCATTACAAAAATACGGATGTAGGAATGAACTGACTAATCGCCACAGCCTTCTTAAAGTTCAACAATCTTGCACCATAAGGTGGTAGTATGATGAGAGACTGACTCCAGACCGCAACTAGTAGATTGGTATATAAATGACATGTAAAATATCTATATTACATGCAGTGTTCCACCCTACAACCATTAACCCTAGGGAATAAAAAAATCGATCGCCCTATGCGGGCGGACGCTATGAGAAACCAGCACAATTGCTCACGTTGCAACTGTACAGGGTTATTTTTGAGTGGCAGATATTAACAGGGACAGCTAGTGTGCCGTAAAATGCTTCAACTTATTCATATCAAATAATCAATGAGTGTCCTTCGCTTAACGGTTGTCTTCTTTGTGTACGATCCTAAACCACACTAGAGATCAATAACCGTTGGCAGCAAGTCGATACTTTTGCAATCGAGAGATTCTAATATGTTGGAGTGCCTCCTTATTGTATACTTCATTTGCGTGATCTACCTCAGTGTTTTCAGTAGAAAGAATGGGAGCATTTGACGGATGAAAAATAGACAGCTGAGCAGACCGGACTCGTACTGCGTATCGATTAAATGTGTACGCAGTTGGCAACAATGCGACCATATCACTACCCAACCCACCTAAACGGAATGATCTCTAATCCACCTCACTTTGTGTTAGGACAAATAGATTGCACTTCACTAGGCAGGATTGAACTGCTGAACAACCAGTATCTATAATAGTTTAACGATCTTCGAACAGCCTGTTGGATACCTCGATGATCCCCTCTTTCCAACAAAACAATCTGTCGTTTTTTCTTTCAATCTCAGGCAGGTTACATTAGCCTGCTATATAATTACTTGATCAGAAACAAATTTGGAGAGTCGTGGTTCACTTGAAACCAATCTCACTATCAATCCTGAAACCCATGATGTATGCATTCCTAATTTGATCTTGGGAAAAAGATAGAAGGATAACACATAAAGTCGTGAGCGTGTTTGGTTATCTCATTTTCCAAGGCTACCGGAGGTGGGGTGGTGATGGTTGGGAATTCGCGCTAATTTTCATATCGAGGTGAGTCAAAGATCTAACACCAAAGTACATGATGAGGACTGAACCTAGACGAGGGATGAACTGAACACGAATTTAGTGTAGACTTTCTGGATTTCCCAGCACATGTATATCGTTAATACACACCCATACTTAGAGCGACTACCAACCCCAGGTTTGACGAAACTGATTGTGACGAGAACAAACTAGTGTTTACCTTTTCGGATTATGGACTTATACCTCCTTAGTAAATTCACTACTGATTTAAACCATGCTCAGGTGGTTCAATGAAGATAGTAACCTTAACCTAACTGAGAAGTCCTGACCACGGAGTTATCGATTAGATAGAACAGAGTGACTCTGTTCGGTCTCCTTCCGAAATGATCGGGCAAGCTAAACACTATTCATTCAAGATTGTAGTTGAGCGTTTGGATTCGATTATTCGGTCATGCCTATTGTGAGGTTGCGGGCGTTGTGGTTAACACGCTAGTCTCACAAGCACGAGGGTCAGAGTGCGGACTACGATTCGGACAAGGATATGTACTACTGATGAGCTCTAATAAGAGCGAAACTCGAGTCTAGTGCTTCCTTTCGAAGTGGACTAGCCGAAATGATTATTTGAATGCAAAGGTTGCGATCAAGTGCGGGTAGTGTTCAATTTTGAAATAATCAGAATCCCCGAACCTTCATTACAAATGGAAAGTGTCACATCGCTGGTTGCTGTAGGTAGATTGCGCATCGGGAAAGCGGGCATTCAAAGCGGTGTGAGAGAGACCTTTCAATACTAGGTTTTCTATTCACATTCCATATGAAAAGGCCGCTGTAGAAGGGTAGTTCTTATGAAGGTGGATCGTTGCGGGCGAATGGATCGCTATAGAGGAGCGCACTGTATAGATATGCAGGCACCCCGAAAATCACGCCCTGCGGGTACCGTTGTCTGATACAGACAAACAAGAGCGTGCGCAGACAACACTATCTAGTTCAATATCTACTAACATGCAACAGCTTACAAATACGACATGAATGTGATACAGACAGATCAATGGCACCCCAGGCTACTGAATCAAGCAACATCCATAATGACTGCTCGGTCATTCCCCCAGTTGACAGGAGACGAACAAAGTACCAGCATCCATAAGTTGCTTTTTACATTCTTGGTGAGTAAATACTTAACAGAAGATTGCACCGGCCATTCCACAACAGAACTGGCAACCGTAATTTAGTGGGGATACCAGCTATGAGGCTGGCTGCCAACTAGTGGTTTTTCCAAATCACCAATTTATTTAGCCCAAAGATATTCTCGGAACGAAGACGCGTTCGAACAATGTGAATCGTTTCATGCGTTGCGTTAGACTTCGTAAAGGTAACGAGTCAAAAATAGGCTCGTGGATAAAATTACCAGCAACGTTAGATGAAGTAGAGCAGCCTGGACAATTACCAAGATGAACAGGTGTCCAGTTAAATCAGAGGGATGCGTAGACGAACGTTCTCTAGAACTTTCAAGCTGTGCGAACCAACTTTGTTCAACGGTTGGTGGCGTAACTAAAGTCGAGATGACGGCGTTATAAATTGTTAGACGAGTAATGTTTAGAGTAAGTGTAACTGTCTGTTTTCATCTTTCTCGTAGTGAACATATTGTATCTTATTTATCCGCTAGCCTGTATACTTCTCAACCATTGTACATGTCAACTTTTTGTGTGACTGAGCTGCTTTCTTGCTTTGCACTCGCTTGTGTGTTTTGTTCAGTTTGCACATGTTCTTCATACGGTTGTAGGATACATTCCAGTGTTTCGCCTGTCTTTGGACCCATATTTATTGTACTGTTCAAGTGTGAATGCTTCCACTTACCTGACTCTGGTAGGAAACTGCTTTCACTTCTAAAATAAATACCGGTTTCATATGTGTGCTATTCCTTTCAGTTTTTCAGGATGTTGAACAGGTGAAAGTTGACGTAATCAATGAGGTAATATTGATGTTGCAATACGGTTAATAGAGTTCTCTTGTAACACCAATGTCTTGTTAGTTCTCCTCGTGTAGCAATTTACGGATAGTCTTCGAATAAAACAAAATCCGGTGTACATCTCAATTAGCTTACTTTATAATTCATTCGGATCCTAATGCCTGCGTTTTCTTGGCACGTTGGCACTTTCATATGATATTCTCGAATGCCCTTGTATGTTCTCTCGCGTTCCTTGGACCATGTTATATCTACGTTCATCATCATCATAATAGCCATGAGCCTGACCAAAAGGTACTGTGGCTCGGGCCGCCGTTCACCTCAGCGGTGACGTAGAATATCTTAGAAGAAAAGGTTACTAAGAAGATTGAAAATTATTGAGAGAAGACTAAGAGGAAGAACTAAAAATGGTATGGATACAGGTACGCCATTGACTGCGACACATCGCCATCTCGGATAGCGTCTCTAACCAGCCATTTGAGTGATCATGAGGACCCCAGCCAGGCAGGCGAAACCTATCCACTCTGCTCAGTGGGGCAGTCAAGGACTTCATATTTCGTGAACGCGTTGTTGCTTGATCATCATGTGGTTTTACCCAACTGTTTGTGGTCTCAGTATATAGTGTTCGGT
>JTDE01002490.1:38065-51444 GCA_014338405.1 Paragonimus skrjabini miyazakii
GTACATACAAGGGTTGAAGTTGACGGAGAGATAGAACAGTGTTTGGTCGATACAGGGGCGGCTATTTCGTTGATTGCTCGTGCAGGAAAGCAAAATGTTGAACCGACATCCATAATGATCAGGACGGTTGGGGGTCATAATCTACTGGTTGACGGTGTGAAAGAATGTGGGGTACGTATTGGCGGCCTTATCGTAAGGCACCGTTTCATTGTGTCCCCAGAAATCAGGCAAACGATCCTTGGAGCCGATTTCCTTGCCGCAACAGATGCCATGATTGACTTGAAGCTCAAAAAGTTGTCGACCAGGTATGGCTCCCTGACACTCACAGGACAGCGACAGGATAGTGTCAACGAAGTACGCACAGCTGAAAACCCCAGTTGCGCTGCCCCCTTGCTCCAGTCCACGGTTGAAAAATATGCGGAAGTGTTTACGAACGACGATGACCCGTACAGATTCTGCAACTGGGTTGCACATGAAATACCAACAGCCGGAACATTTCGACCTCACGGACCCCGCAGGATACCATCTGGAGGAGGAATTAAAAAGGCAAGTGCAGAACATACTACTTGTGAGTAGTATACTACTCACAACGAAACTGCCTGCCAGTTTGGCCTCATTTTACAAGAAACACAAATGTGATGTTATGTTCGCAACTAGCCTGTTAAATACCATTTGGGAAGACCTATTTGATCTGGTTCGATGTTGTGTGTTTCCAGTAGGCTATGGGAATACAGTTGACCCTGAAGAAATTTGTAATGACTCTCACGAACAGTACAGAGATCGACATGGTTCGACTGTTAGAGTTCCAGTACGTAATAATGTCATATCAGTCTGTTCCACTACTAATAAGGGAGGAAGGTAGTCAGCGGGAAGATATCGCTATCAGACCAACTTTGTAGGTTAATTGTGCAAAAGAATATCTATTGTGTCCTGCTACTTGCTGTCAATATGGGGCGAGCTCATTACAAAACGTCACTAGTGTAGGGATTTGTTGCCGCCTTAAAAGCTGACATTTGTAAACCATAATTTTAATTGATGGTTTTATCATCTGCTCCCTGTGTCTAGTGTGAGTTTGTGATGCACCGACGAATAACATGAGATTACTACTATGGTCTCTTAGGTACATAACGAAAACCAGCATATCTTAAAGGGTTCAATTGACCAAATGTGTCGGTTTGTTTGTGGTACTCACAGAATCTCTCTGCAAGTGATAATCTATTTCGGATAATTAATATACAGTTGGTTGTCATACAGTATTTCTTAAAAATGTCAAAATATTGACGGATACATATTTAACACTACTGTCATTCAACAGCACAGCAGCAGTTCCAACCAACTGACGTCCGCACCACTGGATGAGGACCATAGTTTCGGGCGCTTTATATTGATAAATACAGTTCAGTGCAGCTGTGGCGGAGTAATATCGTTACTTCTATATGTACCACATACATTTCAAAAGGAGTATAGAGTTGTAGCGTTTGCCGACATCGTGAGAATGCTTTTGTTGCCTGTTGCTCGCATACTGCGTGAAGTAGATGCATAATTGTTGACTTTCGTGACAGATAGGCTGCATACGAGAACAATGTCCGATGGACAATTCCATGAGACTCAGCTGCTGCAAACAGTGGCTGGAAAAAGCAAAGTTAGTCAATATTTTTTGTCACCCGGGTATAAAAATTCCGACGTGTGTCGATGTAAACCACTACGGCGCAAGTTATCGCAAACTTAATAGAATAGACGGATGAAGAATGAAACTAGTCGATTGCCGAAATCATCCTGGATGTTCAGTTAGATTGGTAAGTACGAACAGAATGACACATCCAATGATGCCTAAGAAATTCATGTCCGTTTAAGTCAGAGCATATCTGCACTTCGGCACACTTTGAATTTGTCCATTGCTTCGGAAGCTCACGTGTAATCCCTCTTGGAAGACCATTGATATATTGTATGTAGGAAACTGTGGATGTTGGATAAAACGTATGTTAACTGCTGGGGAAAAACTGTACGTCCGTGAACAACGTGGTTCACACTAGAATGGACGTCTTGTTACGTGCAGAGAGTGTGCGTTCATCCCAGTGTTTATATTTTCGTCGCCCCGTCTTAAATGATGTCCTCCGGCATTGTCAAGAGTTGGAACAATTTTATCCAGGTTATTTGGGTTCCACAACCTCTGTAAGAAACTTACACTGAGTATTTTAGTCCAGTTTAACTCCCCTAATTCAAACAGAGGGAACAACAATAGATCGAGTTCGCCACCGCCGGTGACTAGCCTGAGGACTCAACAACCGGATGAGCCTGAGTTAGGAGAAAGTCACCCAAAACATCAATATTCGAATGAACACCACCACACAGCTGTCGTTTTGGTATGCCAGTGTTGTCACCTGCCAGATCCACAAATTCAACCGACCAGCATATCACGTGATGTCATGATGTATTCAGTTGAAAAAGTTCACGTGAACGAAGTAAATACAATTGCCCCATGAGAGCCAAAGATTCTTCTGCTCACTTGAAGAAAATATTTGTGGTCTCTACCTTATATTGCAAGACACAGGATTCCGACTTTACAATGACCATTGACGACTAGCTGTATTGCCTGCAAATGGTCACCACAACTTACAAACGACATGGCATTCAAACCCGACGAACTTTGTTTCACATAATGGACGGTTATTGAAGAAAGAAAGTAATACTTATACGGTCTGTTGTCATACTTTGGCACCATCGAAGTGCTTTCGAAACACAGTTCTTCCTTGTATGATGATGTCACCATGAAGTTGATGAAAAACCTATCACATAAAACATATTGTGTAACAACAGCTAAAATTTGACAAGTTCTTCAATGACTGAGATACTACTGAAAAAAGGAACAACATTATCGGGAATGCTAACTGAAAGCCCTCATGGGTAACCGAAAGGGATTCAACCAAAAGTCACCTCCTTAAACGATTATCTCACTCAACACTCATCAGTTGTCAGGTATAGAACAGTAGAAGAAACCAGTCATAAGTACTGGTGAATATTAAAGGATTCTAACCTGCAGAAATTGAGCTCACTCACGATTGGTTGCAGCTGTCGCACTCTAGTATACTTCAACCAGGCCATTTCAAGAAGAAATACCATTAAGTTTGGCTTTTATTACAGCTTGTCAGTGGTGCATACGTTTGCTACGGCCCGGACTAAAAATCCAACCAGGCTACATGAGGCAACCATGATGACCATGACATCATTCACTGGAACTCGAGCCTAGTGCCTCATTTTGAAAGGGTCTGTCTAGAAAGTCTATCGGAATACGACAGCTGCCATCAACTGCGAGTAGTGTTCAACTCAACTAGAACCAAAATTATCTACTACTCATCAGTGATTCTCTATTGCTGTGAAATAATTTCCTTCAGTTGTTGCTGCCAGTTCAGTTTCCGATACTTCTCCAGCATGCTGACCCAACTGACTAGCGAAAGTGGTTGACCAGTTAAAAGTAATTACTATCCCTATGAACCATCACGTAACGGATTTGTTTCGATTGCGTTTGGAACAACCATGCCTTACGAACCCCTATTCACAGACGTACACTTTTTTGCCAGCACTTAGCACAATTTTTATCAAACATTCAAACTTTCCTACAAACCTACGACCTGCCAAAATGGAATTGCACGTGAATATCCGAAATAATGGGCAGATTTAAAAGTGCGCCGAAGGGTGGATATGCTTTGACATAACTGGACACGAATTTTCCAGAATCGTACCGAGCGACGGCTTATTGGATATGTTACCTTATACGTGAATTCGTCGAATGTTATACTTTCGCCCTTTCACAGAAGAGCGAAATTGCCACTGCGACCTATTTTTCATTTGTAATCAGTGGTAAAGCATCCAGCTGGTAGTTATTCTAGCAACTTTCCATGACATTTTCTCAAATGAGTTCAACAACTTGGCCAGCCCGACAAACGTGGCATGGTTCCCCAGTTTTTTGCGAATTTGACCAACCGGATTGGTCCACATTCCCACTCGGTCGGTTTCTGTGCTCTTGTCAAATGATGACCATAGACACGTGGTGTGGGTTGCTATTATTACTGTGCCAATGGTAGGCCTATCACATAATGTGAAACAAACTCGCCCGATCTCGTTGACGCCGAAACGGCAGTTTTAGTGAAATGGCGACAACGGTGGGTGGTCAAATGTTCTCCACGAAAGTTACTGTAAGGAAGGTGGACTTCACGAGCGGTAGACCAGAGCAATTTGATAATTTCATGTCGTGTACATAATTAGGCTTGACAAAGATTAGTATCGTTAAATACAATTGCTGACGGAGGTGGTATTAGTCGTTTGAGCGTTCTTTGAAATCTCGTAAAAATAAGTGAATCTGTTGATTAAGTGCCTATTCTACAGGTAGGGTGAGAGTGCAGGACTGAATTTGGTGTTCATTATTTCGTGTGGTGTTTGCCAATAGTGTCCGATTTCTTTCCTCCTGTTTCATGTTGCCGTTGCTGACATTCTGGAAGTGGCTCCCAAGGAACACAATGAGCTTGGTGCTTAATTTCTTTCTGATAGTAGGTTGACCGGTATGCAGCATGTGCATGATACTCTCTGAGTTATCACTTACGCGAAAGGCATGCTGATCATGCCAAACAAGGTGAATAACTTGACTGGTTTGTATGAAATACGATTTTTGTTCTAAAAATTCAAAGTGCTGTTTCCGTACTGGGGCATTTACACTCCAAAGTTCTTCATTCCAAAGATGCCACTTGGGAACGCGAGTCGTTTCGCAGATTTGGGTTGCATTATTTGTTACCCTATTATATTGTCCATATGATGTCGATGAAAACAGCAAATGCACTTGTTGCCCTCACCAACCTGGCTAATTTGTGGCATCGAAAAGACTTCTGATTGATACTGGAGGAAAGCGTATGTTTTACCTCTGTGTTTTATTTTACTCTCTCCTTATCGGGCCGTGACGACGATTTCAACAGGCCTGCTACATAAACCACACTAGTTCACATGCTACGCGCTCGCTCGTGTTTATGAGTCAGAATTCTAGTCCACAACACCCCGAGGTTTCCGCTCACGCGTCGTGTGCACTTCTGCGCGGTTTATGTGGGTGATCGGTGCCTTCTAGCCGGAATTTTTTCGCCCGCCAATCTTCGTCCGTTGAGCGATGGCTCGTCCGGTCGCTCGTGTTGTCCTCCATGTATCCACTGTCAGCTTTGACTGTCCTCTACGCCCGTGTCCAGATATTCCCCCGAGTGTTGGAATAATCGAGCCTTCGATTTGGTCGTTCATCCTATTTTGTGTGTCATGTCTCGCCCGTTGGTCTGACCCGATCGAGCGATAACTCATCCAATTGCCCCTGTTTTCCGCCATCCGATCGTTGGGGGTTTGTGGACGTGTCTCCCCCCGCGTTGAGACATTCCGCCGAGTGTTTGAATACTCGTTCCTCTGGCCTGACAATCCACCACAGTATGTCAGTTGGGCGCTTCCCACCCCGTACATTATTTACTGGGAACCTGAACAACTGGAGCAAAACCGTGTAAAAGTCAAGCAACGACACGATCAATTAATAAAAACAATCTAATTATTCCATTGAACAAAGTAGGTAGATATCCCTACTCGATTTGGGACATGATAGTTACTGAAATTGCTCATAAAAAGCACTGTCCATTGGTGGCAAATTGCTACAATCATGAGCGCAATCACGGCATTCTTAGCTCTGTTTAGCTTCATTTATTACCTTTAATCCTTTTTGACAAAAATGCCCTTTTTCTAGGACACTTCTTGTCAATTGTTCGGTAAACGGCTGTTCAAGACAATGTGCCCACTGATCAGGATAGTGGCTTTTATCACTGGATGAAGAAATGAATGAGGTGCTTGAAATGTTTTTTGTCGGATCAAGATGGTAGCCAGTAGAAACTTCAACCAAAAAAGTCAAACTGTTCTCTCGGTGATACCTAAACACCAGGTCTCACGAAATACGATGTCTACAGTAGCAATGTGACTAGCGTTCATTTAAACATGTCTAACGAGTACAACATGTAGGCGTAGTAAATCTTCGCCCGATTGAAACAACTTTATTCTGAAGTACTAAGTAACTGCCTCATGATACCCTGCTGGTGTTCCGTTGAAAGACAACGGAATATTTTATACTTACTGGTTCTTGTGTATTGCCGTTCTGCACTGATGAACAAAAAAAGAAAGGTAGTGTCGCTTACCCGAAGAGAACTAGACACGAAGTGACATCACGATCGCCATCTCAACCTTATCACAAACGAATGTACAGTGCGTTTGTACGCATTCAACCGACTGTACAATTACATTTTACGCATCTCATTAGAGCCAGCAAAACGATTGTCAGTAAAAAACACTAACGATAACAACTCTCCCAGGATAAATTCATATCGATTGCAATCTTTTTATCTCACCATGTGGAGGACAATGTCCAGTTGATTGAAGCTATGCAGCACATGTATGCTAATGGGATAGTCGATGAATAGAAGAATAGTATATATCAAGTTCCAGTCGCCTAGATGGTCAGTACAAAACATCGGCCATACGCACGCAAGATAGTAAAGACCAGAGAGCTTGAACTATGTACTTGCCATGTCTGGTTAGCACAGAGTAAAGCATTGGCTAACCATATTTTTTCAAAGGCGATTAAATATTGGCGTATTACCATCCATTCTTGGTTCGACCTTGACCTCATTGAGGCATTATCAAAAAAGCAATTACAAATGCAATTGCACGGGTTACGCAACTTGACGTAGAACAACAAGATCATTTCACAGTGATAAGTGTTTCAACTGTATATCTTTGAGGTAATTATGTGAACCAGACGGGACTGATTACTTTTGTTGTTCTCGGATAACAACCTTTTCTTCTGCTCTGATGTTGAATTGAGGATACGAGATCAAGAGTATACGGCTACTTACATGGTACAATATGAATCCATTAACAATTATTTTCAGTGGGTATTTCGACAATCTTTATATTTCAGTTCTGGGAAGTTATATCTGACGAACATGGAGTTGATCCAAATGGCCGATATGTTGGAGATTCTGATCTGCAACTGGAACGCATAAACGTCTACTTCAATGAGGCAACCGGTGAGTTTAATTGCAGTGATATACTTCTACAGTTTTATACCCACGTACTGACCGTTCTCGTCCCGCCATTGATCACTCAGACACTAGTCATGTAAACATTAATAACTACTAGTACCGAGTACATCTAATCGATCTGAAATGATCAACTGCGGGTTATTTTTCATTCGATCATTAAACTAATTATTCTGAATAGCTGTAAAACAAAGTATATATATATAAATCCATTTTTAGTTTTGAGACATACTACTGGGCACTATGATTCAGGCTGTCATAGACCTTGATAGTAAGTACAAAATGGTCTACTCAACATAATGAACACAAACATAATCCACATCCAGATGCTTTACGCAATGAAACAAAGGTTTTCAAGACTCATACTTGTGCTATCTATAGAAAGTAGCGTTGGTTAATAGCAAAACAATTTTGTATTAATCTAATCCATTCATACACCAGTTTGATTGAGGATGACGTTGGATAAATTTGTGTAACACACATAGATCAATACTAAGCAATACATAGGTTGCAATTGTGTAACATTGGTTGTGATCCGTAACATTCGCAATTGTGAAAATGACCGTGTATTTTCGACGTTTCACAATTACCTGTATGCTTCAGATGTTTCAATTCAAACTAAAGTTTGTATTTATAATATCAATATTAGAGTTAGTCCTCTGCACGTGTGGAATGTGGTCATTAGAAATCAACGCTTTTCAAAATATAACATCCCTTTTTTTACAAACTTGACGCAACTGCAACTGAACTGATAGATTACATGTGAGACAGAACATTTCGGCAGGACACGATTGTGAATAAGCTGAGCGACAATCCTAGTTGTGAGTAGCAATCGCAATTCAGCCGCAGGGTATGTACGAGTTAGAACGAACTGCAATTTTTGACTTACGTCAGTTGTAATAATCTATCAGTTCACTTGCAGTCGCGGTGATGTCTATATCGGCAGAACAGATCGGTGCCTACGACAAAGAATGGCTGAACATATGCCTAAGTGGTTGGTGCGCGCCATAACGTAACAGGCAATGGCAACGGAGCGAGTGAGACGAAATCTGACCTCATCCACAGCAAAGCACATCATGGAAACAAGTCAGGTTGTTGACTCCACCAACTCGTTTCAAGTATTGTTCCGTAATCGGAATCCGAAGTTGCTTGCCTTCTCCGAGGCAATGCTAATCAATACTCACCGCCCGGTCCTGTGTGTACATAAACTGTTGACTCACGCCGTTTGTCTGCCCTGGAACTGATAACAGTCCCTGTTTTGTATAAACCCAATCGTTGATTGTTTCTATTGTTGTTGCTATCCGCGTGTTCTATATATGCCAATGTTTTACGTTCGTGACTGAAGAGAGTAAACGAAATGTTAACATTTCGCGACGTATGTCTTCTATCGTTACTGGTGAATTGGATCAAGGGAACGCAGTGTTTTATACTATATATGATAGACAATTAGAGTTATTTCCGAAAATGATTGTACAAGCGATGAGCCAAAGACGAGATTAGCTGGACAAATATTTACTTGTCACGTTATTAACTGTGAAATAACCAAAGTTGTCAACCGACAATTTGAAGATACCAAACTGAAACAGTCTTGTTATATCGAGAACAAGGTGATGAAGTCGAGTTCTGTTTGATAAAACAGCAAATGTACATGCGTTCATTAAGGATACGTCAGCAAGTATCACGTCGTGTGAGCGGACAAAATGATAGAGAACGGGATAAGTTGAATGATACAGACATTTAAAAGATAACAGGCGAATGCAGTCAGTAAAGGATCACACAGATAAGCCATCCCTGCTTTTGACATGTTCAACCAAACTTGAGTCGACTCTTGGTCAGTCTGTGATTTCTCGTGACAGCCACTATATTGTGGACTTGGTAATTTTGCGTTGTTGTTGCGTGGCCTGTCCGTCAGAGGTGGCCAACAATAACCCATTGGTCGTTCCCCAACAAAGCTGTGCCGATTCTCGCAAAACAGGTAGTTCTTGCCGGATATGGTAACACGTGAAAATTCATTTGCTTTTTACGGTTAGTAGGCTATACGTGTTTGTTGGGTACATTCCATCTAAATAACAGTCGGCGTCTAGGGCCTGAATAAGGAACCATTGACGGCTTCTATGGAGTCGTCTGCCAGTGTATTAGTTCAGATGGTTGATGCAACCACCTTATGTGCTAACGTAAGTGCACGTGATTACGTCATGACTTCCACATGAGCAGTCAATCAACAACCCAGCTTTACATTCTTCCACAATGATGCGCTCAAAACACTGGTGGACATCCACTGGAACAACTGATTACTGTCGAAAGAAATCAGTGCATTCAGCCTCTGTTATAGCTACTACAAACTTAACCAGCGAACGAGACTTTAGTGAATAGTAACTCGGACGGGAATAAGGCACCTAAAATAACCAGAACAAGTAAAACCGGATGACTAGGGAATAGACGTTTAAAGTAGCAGTTGACAGAGGATGCAGTGGATAATTATGCGGTAGTGTGTAGTTTAATAGACGAGGGTACACTACAACCTTTTGATTGAAGCACAAGAGATTGTATATCAGACGATGGCTTAGAAAGCAGGAAGAGTGGAAGCTTTGAACAAGAAGGCGTTCGTGGAAACACAGTGAATAACTGGAATACCGACCACACTATCTGTAGTAGCAGGGCCAAGTTCAACATGTGAAATGCTTGAGAAAAGACAACGAAAACAAACTGATCCATATCATAATCGGCAGTTCTCAGAGTGCACAGGGCAGGAGTTCACGTTCGTTTTTTGTATGATACTTGTGCAACGACGACAAAACTTCCATTGTTTTCGTAAACACAATCGATGGATGGTTTAGTTTGTTGTTTTAAAATCTCCACTATCGCAAAATGCTGGCTAGATATCTTCGATTAAACATTATTTTCAGTCATTGTTATCAGGTCAGTTTGGAATCTTCTCCTTATAAAAGCACTTTCCGACTAAAATTGCCATTAACGCTTTTGAGTATTCAGTAGATCAACAGTAATTTTTTACTTTCATTTCGAAGGATTATGATTTACAATTTTAGTACAGTACGGAATGAGTTACAAAATAATTTTGTGATTTACGTGTTTCTTGATACACATGAAAAAATTATTACATCGCAATAACGGTGCTAATTTGAATACCCGAGCCCGATTTAGGACAAGGAGCCATCAGTAAAAACAAGTCTTCTTTTTGGGTTCGAATAATCAAAAAAATCACTGCTATCTTGCACCCACAGACAACTCAGCAATTTCAGTTGAGTATCTTCATTAAAAACAGTAGTTAGACGTAATCTGAAAACGATACGTTTCATCAAAACAGAGCACTGGCAGAGGGTTGAGTACCATGGTCGACCCAGAATGAACTCATGATTCATAACTCATGACGCTAGTTGTGTGGAGAACAAGTACAGCGCTACAGCCTAAGGCAACGATATTTAAGTGTAAGTCAGTAGGTATCAAGTTACGTAAGAGCGACCAACGGAACGCAAGGGAGATCACCTGAGTTACACAAACAGACGCGTACGAGCAATTGCTTTCATTCAATGAAGGAACACAAAAAAAACGGTTGACAGGTTGGAAACTGTAAACTGTGCTTAGTTCCCGGACTGGAAGCCTCCCGAGGCTTCTGGCTTCTAGTTGGAAACATTGAAATATACGGTCTATTATCGAACTCACTTGTTCACATCCGACCGTTGCAACGATGAACCACCAACTAAACATGAACGAGAAAACTGGAGTGAGTTATTGAAACCTGGATTTAGAACAGTTGGCGCTACCATTAAATTTGAACAGAACACTGAGAAGACGAGTCATGTGATGCTTACCAGAGTAACGTTTCGTATATTCTGATTATACATGGATATGCGACTGAGTTTAAACATCAAAATTATGCTCCACAGGGTATAAGTCATGGTTTTATCTGTTGGAATCAACGACTATACCGTACTCTCTGTGAATTTTTGGAACAATTGTCTGAGCGAGCTTTTTAACTGTTACACGCAGCGGTCACCCCGTGTGTATAAGACAAGTTTTGTACAAGCCGCCAAACGTTTCTGTTGTTTCATAGATAATAGCAAAACCTAGATTGAGTAGATCTATAAATTTTCAAGTATAACCGCCAGCTTTTTGTATATGCCCTTCTGTTTTGCGTAGTTTTTTTAAAAAAAAATTTACTCATGGGATTAGTGTTTAGGATTAAGTGAGGTGAGTGGATACCGACAACTGAGCACCTCAAAAGGCTGAGAAATGAAGAAACTCAACTAAGTTTAAGAATAAAATCCCGTTCGCAATTTCTATCAAAACTCCCACCCTAAGTCAAGACCAACTGGAAACGAATGTACATGTTCACTCATAAGTTTGATGCCAAAAATTGAAAACTCGGGTGCGCTCAGCATCGATCAACTCTCACGGGACAAAATTGCAGCAGTGGATAGATGAATGACCAAACATGTATGGCTTAAATCATTCATTCCATCGGGACTACATCAGATCAGTTCATATTGCCAAGTACTTACTCAAAGTTCAATTCTGCACTTTTCAGTTAGGAGCACGTAATATTTTGTATTAACTCGCAGGCGGTCGTTTCGTACCTCGCTGTGCGCTGGTCGACATGGATCCACACACTATGGAAACAGTGCGCGGGAGCCCAATTGGCCAGTTATTTCGACCTGACAACTATATTATCGGTCGTGCCGGCACGGGGAATAATTGGGCACGCGGATATTACACGGACGGTTATGAGCTTAGAAACGCCGTCATGGATGTGTTACACAAAGAAGTCGAAGGTTGTGATCTGATCCAAGGTTTTCAAGTGATCCACGCTTTGGGTGGAGGAACCGGATCTGGAATGACATGTTTGTTGTTGGAACTGATTAAAGATGAATGGCAAGGCCGTATAGTGAACACATTTTCCGTCTTCCCTTCACCAAAAGTACGTAATTTTCACCCTGTTAATCAGACTATCAGAAACTAGACAAATTTCATAATTAGAGAAGTGTTGTTCGAAGTCAAATAAATTTTAAAGTGGTGTTACTATGAAATAACTTCCATCTCTTCATTCCCTAGTCTTAAACCGAGGGCTTTTATCAACTTATGTATTGTCTCATGGTAGTCAATCATTAGTGTCAATTGCTGATGTTAAACTGTTAAAGTGAAACTCAACAAGGTTTTACATGATGTCGAACTAGTCAGATTATGTTCTCTTGCTTCTGATCCGGATGACATCAAAACAATAGGTTTTATTGGTAATGAAAAATTTTAAACGCACTTTAAAAATTCGAAATTAACCGAGCATAAAATCTATCCCATCAATTGCTTAAGAATATAATGCAATGCAACTGATAGTAAGCAGGATAATTTCGTTTTTTTTGTAAATGTCATTAGATAACTGAAGTAATCCCAGAAGTCTTACGTATTATTTTGTTATATAGAAATGTCTGCTGGCCTGATGAACTTACAACATAATTAGTTTCACGATACACAAAGACCATATCAATCAAAGTTAACCTATGAGTAAGGTTTAATTTTGAGTGGCCCTCAATGAAATCGAAACCAAGACTGGGCTCTAGTCACAATCTGTTGTTGAACAAAACAGAGTTACTATTTATGACGAATACCCAAGTCTTTTGATAACCTCGTTCGTCTGTTTTCATTAGTCCATTCCGTTGTTGACTTCATTGGTTGGCGTTTGTTTTCTGTCTATGACGTTAACTTTTGAATCAATGACGTTTCTCGGCTTGTTGGTCGCTTTGTGTGTGCTGATTGGTTGCTCGGTGCTAGCTGTCGGGTTCGACCATTCCAATCGATGTACATCATCAGTCGATCACCTTCATGCACGATAATTGGTGGCTTGAGGGCACGTCCATTCGAGCCAATGATCAGTTTCAGCTCACACTACACCTAATATTTAGATGTGCACTTGTATAAATGACATACAACCTACACAAAATAAATGTGGATTATACTATTGACTGTTTGTGGCACATCTCGACTGAAGGCGTCATCCGTTATTACTAAAATTGGATCTCTGGAGAAATAAAAGAACATTCAAAAGAAGCTGGCCGGAAATTCTATCGTATTACGAGGGATGCAGCCAACTCTAAGTAATGTTCGACCCGAAATCAGTCAATTACCTAATTTGAACAAAACAGTCAGAACACGAAAACTGGTAGATGCTAGACACGTCCTGGCCACTGGTCATGTTATCGATCCAGCTTGTGCATTCAGAGTTCTGTTGCGTCACTCCAATTCAAGATTCCTGAGATTTGCTGA
>JTDE01002490.1:51544-66106 GCA_014338405.1 Paragonimus skrjabini miyazakii
ACTAACCAACGCGCCAACTTATGGTATGGGGAGTTTGTCATCGCTCCATGTTATTGTAAATTTGGTACTGATGAGTCAATACGAAATGCTTGCATCTACCAGTTTTCGTGTTCTGACTGTTTTGTTCAAACTTCTGAAGGGAACTAACTGTTTCAAATTACCTAATTATTCGCCAACAGCTAATATCAAGACGTTGGTGTAATAGATCATGTTCATTTCGGGTCACTATAATGTTACACGGATCTAACCAGTGTAAAAACTGAAAAAATAAAAGCTAAGTGTGTACGTGTCAAAAAAAAACAACGAAATGAGCCTCCTTGGTCGTAAACCAAGACTAGTTTCGATGCCATCTGAAAGAGAAGATTACAGTATGCTCGCGTTACAGTTATACACTTTGCTTATGGCGCAGGTCTTCTTGTCCTTATGGGAATGCGTGTACCTTACACCACTTTGATTCATCACAGACGCCTTCAATGTAGCATACTGAAAAACGAAACACAAGAAGCTAATGTACGAGTTCAAGAAACCCATATGCAATTGTACTAGTCGCAGATACTTGCCGTTTGATAAGCAGCTGTTTCTGTGGATCGTGTAGACATTATCGTTACGATATTTACAAAATTCAGGATCTTTGAAATATGCTTCCTTACTGGAGTTGGGATCACAGTAATGCTTTACCATACTCCCATGGATATATTAGTTTCCTTTTAGGTAATCCTGAGTTTCAACTTACTCAATCAGTCACCAATAGGTCTAACTTGTGTACCCCTCTTTCGATGACACTGTATTTAACTATTTCCGTTTTTTGGATGGCCTTGCTTACAGATTCCCATATTTATCTACGATAAACGAGCGAAAAGTATATGTTCGTTTTATTCCAATGATATTACGGTCATGAAGTCCCTATGCTACATTTGAAGCCGTGTAAATTCTTTAGTTTACCCAAGACTCATCCGTCTGCTTTCCAAAGTAATACTTGCAAGCGTGTCACAGGTATGTCAAACAGTAAATCCATAGTTTTAGTGTTTGGGTGGTATGTACAGCCTGGAGAGAAACAAAGCTATTTAGATAACATCATATGCTCATCAACAGGGAGGACTGGATCGGGGTTGTAACACAAAGAAAGAAGTTCCATACACTTATTTCGTAGTGACCTAAATCAATATAGATGACCATACTGACGGAGACAAGACGGTCATAGTAAACGTACCTCATTTTTCAACGCGGAACTTACTGTAGCGAAAAGGTGTCCAATAAAGCACAATCTTTATTATCCAACACGCCAGTTCACATGCTACGTGCACACTCGCGTTTACGAATCAGAATTCTAGTCCACAACACCCCGAGGTTTCTGCTCACGCGTCGTGTGCACTTCTGCGCGGTTTATGTGGGTGATCGGCGCCTTCTATCCGGGGGTTTTCCGCCCGCCATTCTTCGTCCGTTCGTCCGATTCCGTTGAGCGATGGCTCGTCCGGTCGCTCGTGTTGTCCTCCATCTATCCACTGTCAGCTTTGATTGTCTTTCACGACCGTGTCGAGATATTCCCCAGAGTGTTGGAATAATCGAGCCTCCAATTTGGTCGTCCATTCTATTTTGCGTGCTTTGTCTCGCCCGTTGGTCCGATGTGATCGAGCGATGACTCATCCGATTGCTCCTGTTGTCCGCCATCCGATCGTTGAGGGTTAGCGAACGTGTCTCTCCCGCGTTGAGGTATTCCGCCGAGTGTTTTAATACTCGCCCCTCAGGTCTGACAATCCACCACAATACTACCTTTATAGTAGTTTTTCGCTGCGATAACTTTTTTCAGGACCCTTTCAGATGAAAGTATTTTTGGAATAATGAATAACTTTGATGAGGAATTACATGTGTAGAACTACTTGTGCTTCGCTTTTAGCTGCCACCTGACTGTGGGCGTGTGCACAGACGAATGTTCAACGTAGATTATCCAAACGTTGCCTCGCTCTGCTGTGATCATCTTGGTGCGCGTGTCCGGTTTCACGGACAGCACACTATGCGATTGTCCAACATATTTCATCAAGCAATCACTGATTACGGGAAATATTGTCCTGAATCTTATTTGAATAGTAAGGAGAATTGTGCAAAAAAAACAAACAATTACAGTTAAATCGCGTGATGTTTGATCGAATTCAGATTTCACTGAATCTCTTAATATGCAGGGACTATATTGGGATGTACAAAACTGGGAAATTGTTTTCCGTTTAACTGTAGAATAGAAGTATACAAATTCTCCATGGGCATCTTTTTGAGAAATACGAAACAGCTAGATCCTTTGAGCTATTCACACGGGGTAAAGGAGATAAAAAATTATGTGAATCCATCTGCCACACTTTTATACTGATCATAAGTATGTTATCATTGTAGACATAAGACAGCAGATGAGGAATTAGAGTATATGCCGAGGTGGTTGAGAGTTGTATGTGCTCGTTCGTTGACACATAACAGTCAACGAAGCAATAATGTAGCTTCGTCCGTCCTCAACACAGTCACAATACCACACTATCGTCCGTAGTCTTGATGAATGCTGGCACAATTTGTCTCACCACCTACAAGTAGCAGAAGTTAATCGTTCGATCCGCATATTATTCTCTCTCTCAAGGCCTGTTCCAAATGCAACGAAATTTATTGAGATTCTTTTACTTTCTGTGATTTGTACGTTAGTAATGATGGTGTAGACAGAATTGGCGTCATCGCTTCTGTGAACCCGATGCTCGTGCCCTACTTTCCGCATCAACCATACTGGGCGTTGGCGCTCTAATTCCATAAATGGTTCATTCCACTTTACCAAATCATGGTAGACCCAAGCTCAGCCAGTCTTTGTATATGAACTTCCAGCCAGATTAGAACACAACATATCGACCAGATATCTTTCAGGCTGATTGTTTCCTGACCTCATATGCGCTCGTAACGTTTCGGTTAATGACCTTTCAGGGTCCTCCTGACTCACCCGCGTCCATTCACTGGTTTTCATAATAGTCAATCTGGCAGTCCTGACATGCGCCAATTGGTTGTCTGCAAGTATGATACATTTTTTCCTAGCTGCTTATGTTAGTTGTCAATCCGTTCTTGATTATCTGATTAATTCTTTCAGTCAATCGGTTTGACTAAGCGCCGTATGATGTTTTGGAATCACTTTTGATCTCAGACTACTCTGAACATTTGCCGATCTCCCCGTATGAACTGTGAAGTTATTCTGTTCCACGGTTGACGCAGGAGGAGTCTGACACGGGTTACTTGTTAATTTGACCAGAATGCCCTGAGTGCTTTCCATTTTAGAGGTCCTTAATTTCTCGATTGTTGTCATCCATCTAAACACTGAACCCACACTTCCTGGATCGTTACAATCCTCCTTTGAGTTGCTTATAACTTTCTCAGACTGTGCCTCAGTTTGGTACTGCTAATTTCATCAGCTACTCTTGAAACCGTAGATCAGGAAAGTAATCATCTTTCCCAGGTATGCGACGAATGCTACGCTTTTACTCATGTAACGTCAAGTCCTAAGGAGAAAACCTTCTTAGGTCTATCTCTTGTCGATATGTTCCATGCCAAAAGCTCACAGTCAGTTTCCACAGGAACATTTCAGCCTAACAAAAGTGGTACCCATTTTTTCAGGATTCACACCATCGTCAAAATGTTTTCTCTCTCACGAACTAATTGCGTACGGTCATGGTTCAAACAGGGTTGATTCACTCTTGCCTCAATATCGTCTTAGTTCTCATTTCACTTTCACCCGTCGCAATCCTGAAGTGCTGTGTGGCCAGTGGCAATTTCCAATGTAAATTCCTATTCAACTGTTGGATTTTAACAAAAGCTTAACAGATTCTTTTTGTTTGGTGAAGCCAACAATTCCTCCCAAATAGCTCGTACAAGAAGCTTCCCATGTCCTTGAAGTTTGCAATGAAACAGCTGTAACAGTCAACGAGAGCAATAAATTATTTTAGCGTTCTCTTTAATAAAGATACCAAGGCCCCATAATCTTCACTAGCTTCCTTGACAGTACTTGGACTAGGGGCTGTTGATCCTAATGTCAGGTCTTTTTGTTCTTTGTCATACGATCATATCTCAGTTGTACACTTTGTCTTTATAGCGCCATAGATGATATCGTCCCCGTAGTCTGTAGTGTCGGTTGGTTAATTTGGAAACTTGAGTATCGGTCGCTCGAGTACGTACAGAACGCCAGAGAGGTAAACAAAATACGGTGAAATCTATTTCGCCCCAGTAAAGGGCTTGACTGGTACCTACCAATATCCCCACCTCAAGTATGCATTCTATAACTTCTCGGATACTTCTAACACCACTGGAATAGCTACGACTTTAGTGAGTGCATACATAAGCAGTTATCTAAAACCGGTGTCAAAGACGCATTTCCTTTTGGGGATTTCTCAGCAAAAAGACTAGGAAAGCGAATGATGATATCTTGTTCTGACATTTGCTGTTCAACTTCCTATAGTGAGTTTATCTGAAAACTCCATGACCTGAATAAGGGGAACGCTTTCCTGCCATTGAGGAACTACCGGTTAGTATATTCACAGTAGTCTGTTAAACCAATTCAGCTCAGGTTAGGGTTTACGGTTAACTGTCTGACAGTTTCAGCACCGGGAGCGACATACATCAAGGCTGTCCCCTCTCACCATTTTTGTTCAATTTCGTCATGGACGAAATAATGGAGGATTGGTCTCCGGCAGTCACCAGATGCCGGCATGGACCTCCTACTTGCTGGAAGGCTGAATGATCTTGATTATGCTGACGACAAGGTGTTGCTGTCCAACACTCTTCAAGCAGCACAAATGACGCTAAAAACAATTTCACCTTCTGCTAAGTACTTCGGAATGTATTTTGCAATCTTAAAATGCAAAGTGCCTGTGCAAGATTGCTGTGGTTACGTAGATTTAATGCTAGATAATGAAATCATGGAGGTTGTTGACCGGTTTGTTTATCTGGGAAGCTGCATCAACGGCTGCGGCAGAGGTGTAGGAAATGAAATAGAGGCGCGTATTTCCAAGGCTAGACCGGTGTTCGCTAATCTACGGCATCTTTGGCGACAGAAAGGTATATATCTGAAACTTAAGGGTCGCGTATATAAGGCAACAGTCGGGGCTGTGTTACTTTACGACAGCGAGACTTGACCGCTCAGGGTAGACGACATGAACTGTCTTCAGGTATTTAGCCACCGATGTCTGCGTTCAATCGCTCGGGTGGCACCTAGAAGTAAACAACGAAGAGGTTAGAAAGCGGATATTTGTTCAATCCTCACACTTGTACAGACTTAGATGGTTAGGTCACGTACTAAGGAGGCCAGCTAATCGCTTGCCATACCGAGCACTGTTTGCCGACGCTGAGGCCGATTGGCGTAAGGTGCGAGGTTGACAGATGATGACCTGGTGAGGACAAATGAAATCGTTCACAGAGGTTGGCTACCGTAGATCGGGTTCGTCTCCGTTGCTGAAGCCCTCGTGACTCACAGAGTCGGTGGCTTGAGACGTTAGGCGAAATGGCGGCTAACCGAGCTCAATGGCGTGAATTTTGTCGTTGTTTGGCCGAATGTAGACTTAGCTATTTTTTAGTAGTTAGATCCCCTTCCCTTTTTTCTTTTCTCTTACTATATAGGGTTTTCTTTTTCCTTGGTGGTTGTGTGGCAGTTAAGCATCAGTGTGAACCACTGATGTATTGCTGTCTATGACGATGATGATCATGGTCAGTTTCGCCCTGTCAACAAAGTGTACAATGGTCTTCCAAAAGCTTCTGGTGTTTCCGTTGTCGATCAACTTGGACCTTGTTATCCGTATCTCTAATCTTAGTCATGGTATCACCTGTAACGGGGGATGAAGGATAGGTTGTTCAGCAAACCGAAGCGAATGACCCGTACTTTAACGACGCTCTCTAAAATCTCCAAAGTATTTTTAATCACCTCAATAAGTCACTATATCCGTCCGTATGGCTGCTCACACTAGTACTATCAGATCACTCGTCACAACACTACACATCAGATGGCGAAGTAACCAGACAATGAATTAGAAAGAAATCACGTTGATTAAACCTCTTGTTGTTGTACCCATAAAATCGTCGTTCTGCACAAATGACCAGCGAAACATAGTGCATCAGTGTTAAGCTTACTTGGCCGATTGTAGAAAGAAATCCTACAGTTAAGGCAATACACATATTCACCCAGCTGATCTCAATTGTGTAAGCATAAAACTATGTGAAGCATAGATTTGTGTAAATAAGTACAGTGAAACAGTGCGATATAGTAATTGAGACTTGTAATCAAAAGACCAATGAATGTGACTGATCTACGCAATTTTGTTTTCCCCTTGTATAATTTAGGTTTCAGATGTCGTGGTTGAACCGTATAATGCCATCTTTACCATCGACAACATGCTGTCGTGGAGCGACGAGACTGTAGTTCTTGATAATGAGGCGCTGCATAGCATTTGCACAAATGTGCTGAACATATCAGCTTCCTTCGGCGATATAAATCACCTCATGTCCACCTGCGTCGGCGGTATGACCACATGTTTTCGATTTCCTGGTCAGCTTAACTCTGATCTTCGCAAACTAGCTGTGAATATGATACCATTCCCCCGCTTACACTTTTTTGCGCCTTGTTTCGTTCCGTTGGCTAGCCGAGGGAACCAGCCCTACAAAGCAATTACAATTCCCAACCTGGTACAACAAATGTTTGATGCCAAACACTTGATGGCATTTTGTGATCCGCGTCAGGGTCGGTTTCTCACTTGCGCATCCGTGTTCCGTGGTCGTCTGAGCGTGGCCGAAGTTGAAGAAAGCATGTTGAATGTACAAGATAAAAATTCAAGTTATTTTGTTGAATGGATCCCGAACAATGTGCAGAACGCGGTATGTGATATACCGATGCGGGGTCAGAAAATGTGTGCAACTTTCCTGGCAAATACTACTGCCTTACAAAATGTGTTCCGCCGTATTCAACAAGCATTTTCCGCGATGTACAAACGGAAAGCGTTCATGCATTGGTACACTGGTGAAGGGATGGAGGAAGGAGAATTTCAGACGACTGAATCCAACGTGAACGACCTTATCAGCGAGTATGAAGAATATCAGGAAGCACAGGTTACAATCTAACTGGGTTACTTATGACATTCAGTTGGCAATCACGTCAGTTTGTCATTTTATTTTATTTTACGGTCTACAGCGCTTATTTATTTGTTTATAACATCAATTTATAAATTTTTCTTTGTGGATAATCAGATGATTTGAGTTTTTTTCGTGATATTTGTCTCTCCAAGGTAGATCGATTGATAATCTGGACACTGTTGGATGAGGGCATCAGGTAACTTGTACGAGTGGATAAATCAGATAAACTATTTTGATCAACGACTGAGTCTGATACATTCGATTATGTTATAATACTGCTCGCATCTTACATATGAACGTAGATCTATATTACTGTATAATATGAAAGTATGAGACATTGAGAAGATGAATATAAATAGCTACATGATTTAAACAATAATTACAAAGCAACTGTGTCTAGAAAGCACGAAATCTTCGAGTAACTGAAATCGCGTGTCTACAAAAACAAACGGTTTCCACTGTTCGCTCGGGGTAACTAGTAAATAAATCTTTTTATGAACACTTTCGCCACACGCCAAATGAATTTACCACTAACCAACTTGAGAGGAGAAGATGGAATATGGCGGCGCTTGAGAAAATTTCGTCATATATCATGGAATAGTTATTATTATGGTTTACAGGTCACATACAATTGACACATTGAGACAGTGTGAAGATGAATAACAATACGGTGAAATGTTGCCATCCGGGTCTACAGTTATCTACATGTGTTCCCAACATAAGTGAAAATTTAATCATAAACATAAGTAAATAGCTAAAGTAAAACAGGTATTAAAATAAACAACTGTTTTATCTAAAATCAATTTTAAGATAAGCTATTCACATCAGTCACATCAAATATAAGCTGTTTTCTTCTGTAAGCAATAAATCAGTGTTTCTAGTCTTACCAATCTGTATAGTGTCATTTACAGCATATCCTCATGTTGCCGTGGCAACCAAGGAAAAAAAGCAAAATTAGAATCATCCGGATATATGTTTAATTAAAAATGAGCACCAACACACGTGCTGATCTAACAATCGTTGACAATAGTAAGCACTAAGAGATTCAAGTGATAAAAATTGAACACTACTCAAATTTGACAACAGTTTTCATATTTAAGTATACCTTTTCAATAACCTGTTTCGAAAAAAAATCATCAAACTTGAGTTTTATTCTGCTTGAAGTTCGTCAATTGTGTACACTATTGCTACCATTAATGTCTGAGCTGTAACCCATTTTAAATGAGGTAAATATGCAAACACCACTGACTTCAAGTTTGGTACAACCGAATCGCCATTCACCCACATCTAGGTGGAAAAAGTTATAAACCCAGAAGAGGAGTAAGGATAAATATGATGATGTAGTTGATCAATGAGATCAACATGACATGAAACAGACCGATACAAACCAAAAGTTATGAACAACTGAAGTAATGTGTAGCAAATGAAACATTACCCAATCGAAATCAAATACAATATAGTAAAGGAAAAAGTTACATAAATTAGAACATACTTAATGAGTAATCAAATACCGGGATCAGCTTATTCACACAGACACAACTAGGCAAGGAAAAGCGTTGTCTATGATAAAGTGTTCCGTACTTTACTGTAAATTCGCATTTATCCATTACTGATGAGTAGTAGGGAATTTGGTTTATTTCAAGTTGAACATTACCCACAATGGATCGCAGCTGTCGCATTCCCATAGACTTCCCAGTCAACCCCTTTCGAACAGCGGAAGCACTAGACTCGAGCTATGCTTTTACTAGAGCTCGTTAGTGGTGCATATCCTTGCCATTGCTGGGTTAGAACCACGGACATGCTGTTCACGAGGCAACCGTGTTTACCACTGCGCCATTGACCTCACATTAGGCACGACCGAATTATCATATGTGAACGCTCAACCACTTTCGCTTGTGAGTAATGATCAGGTTGCTCGGTTGCCTCGATAGGAGACACAATAACCGTCCCGTTAACTCCAGTCGATAACCTTGCGATTAGAACTTCCTAGACAGGTCGAAATATCCAATCTCACTGCTAGGCGATATTTTAAATTACTAATGAGTAGTCGGAGATTTTGTTAATTTCAAGCTGAACATCACATTTATTTACTACTCTGCTACTTCGTAGACTACTATCAGGATTAGCGGAAGCACGAACCATAGTATCCACACATACGGTTCAAACCTGAAAGTGATGACGATGGCATTCATAATAAGGGATTACAAATCAGCAGTTAAATGTTGATTCAAGTGTTTTTGTAGGCCAGGTCTATGCGAAAGATCTCGGAGAGATCACACAAGGTGAATTTTAAGTTTGTTCTTGTCAATGTAAGCAAAATGTGGCTGTTAATTAATTCGATATGGTATGCCAGTTATTGACTCATCTGTGCACTTACTCAACTTATGTCGGCTATTGTACAATTATCCGTCTGTTGTGCTGAAGTGGTACAAACCTTCAACTAAGCCATTTCACCATTCCTGAAAGAGACGGAATAACAGTAACTTAACTAGTGATACTTCCAGACGATTAATCAGTCTCGGAGAGATAACAATCTAATAAAAACTTCACATGATAGCAACTTAAAACAAAGCTTCGCTGCCTAACCAGTGTGGTAATACCAAGACGGCTTTCTGTTGGGAACACAAAGTAGTTGGAATTGGCATGCTGTTCTGTTTAGATCAGTCACCTTGTAAACGGATCGTATCGACCGGTTAGTTGGTCAAAATCTACACCCAGTAAATGAAATTCACCTCCCTCGGTTGCGCGTCTTATTTGAAGTACGTAAAAAGAACGAGTTCTGTTGGATATAACACAAGCAAAACTTAAGGCACAAATGAACTTTTCCTTGGTTTTGTTTAAGTCAAGGTGAGATTCCATAACCTTCAAGTTTGTATCGATAGTGATGTCACTGTACTTAGATATAGCGTGAAAAACAGTAAGTGAGTGACCACTAAAAACACGATTCGATTACATGACCTCGTGTTATATTACCGCAAGCAGCTCACTCAAGCCTATAACATTTCTATCCTCTCACATCTATAACTAGTAACAGATACTAATCACACTGAACTAACGTTGACGGAATGAATATACAACCTAAACGGTAGCTTTGTTCTGTTGCTTGTTTTTTCCGTCGATCGACGCCACATTTACTACACGTTGAAGTCGACATGCATTGTGCAGCTATTACAGAGGGTTTGACCTGATAAACTCGAAAACGTATGTTCATCACCTTGTTTCCCCAAACAAAAGAAATCCGGATTAATTTATCAATTTGTTTTGGCGCACAACATTCACACTGAGGCAGCCGCAATATCGATGTGAGCTGGAAGAATTAGCTGATGCGTCCAAATGACAACATCTACGTGAAGTGTATTGTGTTCCCTATCGTTCCAGTTATCGTGCTAAGAATCTCTAGTTGTTCACTCCAAAAGAAACAATCCATAGTGACCGGCTTCATTTATTTTTGGACTACTAAGTCCGATAGAGATTCAAACTGACTCCTTTCGTGTTTCGAACCGAGGCTCCTAACCATCAGACCGCAAGCCCCAGGAATTTCATTTAAGCGACATAGTTGATGACCTCACACAAAGACTACCAAACCGTACAGATTGGTTTTCAGAGCGAACAAAAGAAAGTCAGGCAGATCATTTTGAACTCTGAGTCTGGCAATCGTTACTAACGCAAACTGAACACGAGTGGGTCTCTATTACTAAAAAAAATCGACGTTTTCGAGTGGCACCAACAACACTAAACACCAGTTCATAGTGGGATGGATGATCAAGTTGGACACGCACAACTATACCAACACTCAGTGGAGTACCTCAATGCGGTGCTGACATATGGTCAAAACTCATAGCAGGTGGACTGCGAAAAACAGGGGCAAGCGAACCAGTCATCACTCAACGAAATGTGACCAACTTACGACAGGAAGCGTCAACCACAAGTACAAAATCAGACAGAAATGTACACATCTGAATGCGAACCTCGCCTCGTTGTGGACCGGAATTCCGGTTCATAGACAGAAAGGCTTGTGAACTACATACAATACAACGCCATCCCGAATTCGATTCCTAGTAGACTACAGGAGTAGCGACAAATGCTGTAGTGGGCTCTGCAATCAACAGTGTTAAGATGATGTTACAACTGTTTTGAAACGTCAAAAATATTCACTTTTTTATCGCAAGATATTGGGCAGTTACAGGTAAAACACGGGGTAGCTAGCTACCTTCAAATTTGAGCAGAAGACATTGAATTTCAATGCAGTTTATCTTGAGATCCCATCTGGTGAACTCTGTAAAACAGTCAGCGTAACACTTGGAATAATTACCATAGAGGTAAAAATACACTGACTTCTTAAGGCCTGATCAAGAAATTAAGTTATTATTCAGTAGATATATCCATACGTTCAAGGAAAATGTTGGCTCGATAAGTCTCTGTGTGTCGTGAGTCTGATGCACAGGTGTATACAGTTTGATATCACGTACATGGTTTGTATGATATACTACTCCTGACTACGACCAAAATGTCGTTTAGACTTTTCAACGATTTCGTTGGAGTTTTTTTCTATGTTCACCATGAATTAGTTTACTAAGCCCATAACAGTCTCATCAGTTTGACAACTGCTAATAATGCTGTTCTTTGTACGCGTAAATTCATACGCATCTAAACCGAGTGCACACAAAATGAAAGAAACAGTCGCATGAAGTAGATAAACCACACAGAATTTACACACTATACGGTAAATGAAAGATGATAAGGATTGGGATAATCAATTACTCTATGCTCTACATTCGATGCCAGCTTTGACGCTCATTTGGTACATGAGTTTGCGGAACAAAATGAACCATCTGGAAATCGATACTATTTTCCTCAAGAACATCTTCGTCCATGATCTGGTTTGCATGCAGACTGTGAATACCTTAATATATATTGATGAAGTCCTCATCGAAGCAAACCGTTTCGGTGGTTGCTAGTACGATTACTCATTCTATTGGCTTCACAGTCGATTGGTTCCCCGCCCCACTATGTTTCAGGAGAAAACAAAAATGAACGTTGCATGACAGTTAATCACCGCTGGCCTCCCCGAATTGGATTGCGTGACAAGAAACTGTGGGGTCATAACGAATGAATCAATTTGTATCCCACTACTCGGCCCTACGTCCTTGAATAGAAACCTGACTGTTGACCGAAAGAATATTCGTATGGCCTCAGATGTGTTATAGTTTCTCCGATGAGTAAGTAAAACTAGAGGAAATAAAGTGATCACGAGAAAAAAACTTTTCAGGTTCAACAAGCAAAAGATGCGTTATCAAGCCTGCTCGCGTGCGATGACAAAACAAGACAAGTATTCGGTTAAAGCCCCATTTAATTGAATTTTCACAAATAAAACTGCCCACTCATTAGGCACCTATTTTAAAAGGCAATATTAGTGCGGCAAAGTTATCACACGTACGCACACACACATACACTCAAGTGTTTCAAATTACAACCAATTGAAAGCACTCGATATATAAATATAAAAACGCATGTGTATGCGTGATATTCTAAGGGAAAATACATTGGTCGGAAAGCATAGAACGTGGTATTCATAAAAGGGAATAAAATTCCACCTCAAAACGGGAAAACCAACTTGTTCACAAAGTTCTGACAGGGTAACCCGGCAGTCTATCATTATGATTGACTAGATAGGGAGAGGAGTTGATAACGCAATCACCAATAAGCGTTTAAATGTGACCAACAGGGCACGATTGCAAATTGTACACAAGTACCAAAAACTTCATAATGAAAGGTGATACAGAAGTACGCAGTCAGATTTCATACACAGAAAAAAGCACAAAACGCAGCAGCATGCGTCGGATGGAGATTAATGCAAAACGGAAACGTAGGCTATTTCACGAGCGTCATCATATCACAGGTAGTAGAGGTGATGCGAAACGCCTTGAAGTAGTTAATCGTTGTAACACAAAAGCACGGCTGGGATTCAAAAACCTCTTTGTCAGAAGTTGTTATCCAAAACCAAACTGATGTTGGATGGAAGACGAAGACGAATGGGAATATCAGCATATGCGACAGAATCAGGAAAATGCCACTGGTAGCAAAATGACCTATGTTATCGACTACGTGGTGTCGAAGGGGCGGCAGAGCCCGTGGTTGTGCCCTGACCCTCGTTCGGACTACGAACCTCGGATTTGAGGCGAACAAATTCGCGCGCGATCTCATCCTGTGGACGCTGAGAGAGGATACGCAATATGGTCCAGCCAGTATCATCCAAATGAAGACGTTTGCCCAGGCTGCACAAACATGCACATGCCCCACTACCAGCGGTTCCACCTCTACTGGCGGGGACACCAGTGGCGAGATCACGAAGTTGTAACACAGTTAATCCGATAAGGCGATCGGCTCGGCCAAAACAATAGTCTTTTGCACACAAGTGCAGCTCGTACGATTCCGGATCAGAGCCAGCACCAAGAAGACTAAAGACAGACACGGAATAATTAAAGATTAGTGATATTAAAATGACGATACACACTACATAAAGTGGAGAAGCTTTTAACAGAGCACACTATCTACCGTATAGTGTATCCGGAAATTATCATCAACATGTCCAATTAGTTGACTTCGTGAGAACAAATGTTTGTGTAGTCACACTATTTTCCATTCCGTTGACGAACTTAATACTCTATGTGTCAACAGTCTATCACAAGTCATCACTCATTCATAACAATTCGTTCCGAAGTGAACGAGTTTAATGAAATCGCTTATGGCTTGTTGTTGAAAGCTCCCTGCTTCCGTCGGAACTTGGATAATTCCGACTTAGTGAGCATCTTCATTAAATATGGTTGTCGATACAAGGCAGAACACGTTTGATTACAGTTTACACACGTTCAGATGCTGTAGTGAAGCACTCATAGGCTGCTCAAGTTAACGCCGTAAATCACGTCGCAAATTAAAACAAAACGCCACACAAAATAAATGTGAAGTAAATCTAACATTGGAGCAGTAGGAGCACTTATTATTTTGGAAAAAGTCAAATTAATCGACAAGATCAATATAAAACTAGGCTCTAAAGAATTGGATCAGTTACCACTGATATGCTTAATGTACTGTACAGGATAGTGAGAACGTTATTGTTTACAAATGAGTGATAAATAAATGCAGTTCCAATAAAAACCCACATTAAGCTAACTCATTACGATGAGACAGTCAGGTTTGACCAATATAATATCCTAACAATCATTAAAAAAAACGAGATTTTTCCGACTTTCTTTGACGTAATCAGCACAAGCAGTCATCAGAGTTTAATGAAAGTCAAGTGAGCTATTTCGACGTTATCGGTCGTAGGAAAAATATAACGTTTACATAATGAGAGTAGCCGGTAGTTGTCATCACAACACTAATTCTACAAGAGGATACAGTTATCACTAGAATGCCCTTTATGTATTTACTATC
>JTDE01002490.1:67778-87578 GCA_014338405.1 Paragonimus skrjabini miyazakii
TTTGAGGCTGCAAAGCGTATTCCGAAGTACTTAGCAGAACGTGAAATAGCGTCTAGCATTATTTGTGCTGCTTGAAAAATGTTATACAGCAACACCTTGTCGTCAGCATAATCACTATCATTCAGCCTTCCACCAAGTAGGAGGTCCACACCAGCATCTGGTGACTGTCGGAGACAATCCTCCATTGTATTGTCCATCACAAAATTAAACAAAAATGGTGAAGGTGGACAGTCTTCACGTAGGCCGCTGCTGGTGTTGAAACTGCCAACGTAAACCCTAACCTGGGCTGAAGTATGGAAATAAGGTGCCGATAGTAAGTTCACATACTTGGTCGGTACACCCCTTCGTTTGAATGACTCTAAAAGTGTAGATCAATCCACGGAATCGACCACACCTTTATAATCGAGAAATACGACGAGTGTTGGCTGGCGGTACACATGATGCTGCTCTATACATCCCCGTTCAAGGCGAAACCCTGCCCGTTCTTCCCTAATGTTTGTTTCCCGAGCTGTAGTGAGTCGGTGAAGTATAATGAATGGCTAAATGTTGACTGAGTTCCAGATAAGCAGGCTTTTATTGTTCACTGCCGATAGTATTCACGCATACCTCGTAATCAAATGATCCGATTTTGATGCGGTTTTAATCAATAAACAACACTTCTGGCGAGCTACTTCACGACAGCTTAGGTAGGATATTCCATACTGGTGGACAGGATGGATGAATATTAGGTGTCTTATTAGATATAAAATAATTTATCACAAATTAATGGACGAAAAAGTCAATTATAAACTGAACCACTTAAAATAAAAAATCATGGCTATTTCGAATCAGTAGGGTTCCTTTTTAACGAAAATAAAAAGCTGACGGTTTTGGATTAAGTTCACCCTTCAAAGAGTGCAAAGTTGTCTGTACGTTTAGCGATAGGAACAAACATTCGGCACGATATACCATCAGATAATTAGCAGGAGAAACACAATAGCTAGATCATACTAAAATCAGATCGAAATACTGGGAGATACGCGCAAGCATATAAACTGAGTAGATAGGAGCTCAGGAGAACAAACACCCAGTGCACACGGCTCTCACTATCCACAGACTGTGGAGTGGATCGTCAATGAAAAAGATGCATCATTCTTTAACGTATTACTTATTACACTAGCAACAACATCCATCACGTTCCCGACTGATTGACCATGATGTCCCGTACACGGTTGGATAAAGAGCAGCATGGCAGGCAGTTTGAATTTACCCCGAAAAGATTTTCGTTCTTTTATAATGTTACCGAGCTAGTCTACACGTGATAAATATTACCGTTGATACACCGCGCAACTGTCCATTGTACAGTGGGAAAGTTGATAGCCACAAGCGATTTAACCTACTCCATGTAGTAACTTGATAAGTATAATGTTTCGTGTGACCCGGGAAGATGAAGATAAGGTGAAAAATTAACATATGGCCAAAGTAGTGTCACGGATAGCAACCATTGGGTGTGCAACCCCATCTTCACTTAACAACTGTCCTCAAATTAAGCCAACTGTGGCCAATTTTCTTTTACGGTTAGCCATCATTGCAATTATTATCTCAGTTTGAAGTGTCACATTCCCAAACAATGGATTTGCCACTATATCTTTCAATCTATCATGACGAAAATATGGCTGTCACTACTCGTTGACTGACCTACAAAACAGACAGTGGTTGTAGCCCATTTCTTTCTGGCTTCGTACAAGCTGAAATGTAGTCGGAATCGATTACATAACTGTTCTAATAACACTTGCCGAAAGATGATATTGTTGTTTGCACTATTTTTAGGGACTTTGACAAACTGTTGTCAGATATCTGCCTTGTAAATTACAATATTGGATTCTGCCAGACTGTAAGATCATCCATACTTTGGGAGGGGCGTCAGATTATCACATTCTTGCATTTCCCTTTGTAAATCAATCAAATTTGTCTACGATTGCTCTGGACAACGAGTGAGATATAAATGGAATACAGCCGCCTCAAAAACATCGGTGAGACTTAAGGTCCTTCACGTATGCCTTTCTGTCAAACAGTTTTCTCAAACATGAGATCAACGCGAGTCCTGAGCAAGAACTCAGTAGACAGACGAAAACCAAGACTACTCAATATGACCCGCTTCATTGCAATTTAAGTGCACAGGGGTTAGCAGTTTAATTTACTTAACGATACGTGGAAAAGCTCCAACTTCTTGGAAGGTCGTCACTAGACACAGCCAGAAGGCGAAACAGTAACTTTAACGGAAGAACAAGGTGATATCGTAAACGACGACAACAGAAATAGTAAGGAATGTAACATTCTGAACGAAAAAGATAAACGTATGATCATGTCAAACTCAAGTCAATTTGAGAACACCAAAAATAGTTAACAACACGCTTTGGGTGCAAGACGTCTAGAACAGCACTAGTTGTGAGCATATCATCCACTCAGTCATCCATCGATTGCCTTCCCTGAAGCATCAAAAAACATTTATAGCAATTAAAAACCTCACAACGATAGCTAACTTTGGCTGGCGACTTGAGACGAACTGTCTATCCATACCCACATAATGTCAACAGGCCGAACGTCAACTATATTAAGTGGTCATCATCAACGATTTTCATTGAACCGGTGCCCACTTAGACGGAAATCTCAAGTACTACATGAAAGTCATCGGCTCGAATCTCGTAAGGACCATTCAACTTAGTGAACATACGAAACGACAGAAAGTATAACTAACAGAACGCTTGTCTGAGAGTGTGCAGTGTCATATTTTAAAAGCACGAGACAATGTTGTGGAAAGGTTTATGAAAAATGGATTAGAAAACCACTATCAACGACTTACAAGGTGAACGTCTCGTTAAAGCTTGGGGACCAGACATTCGTTTTTGATTTTGTGGCAAACCGATGCTTCTTTTCGGCCAGAAGTGGTCCAACAAGGACAACTTCGACAAACGGTCGGAAAGATCCGGTAGTTGTCCATTTAAGGTTATTTGCTGCAATAACTGAAGAAAAAACAGGCGAAAAGCGTGTGTTTGACAAGCTTCAGAATAAACGAGTTAATGTAGAAGCCTACAAATTGCCGACAAATAAAAGCCAATATTTTCTGCTCACACTCACCAAGACAATCTCTGCAAGATGATTACATTTTCCCTTAGTTCATGCATGCCTGTAATTGTGAAAATGTTTGAAAAGTTTATTAATGATGTGAATGGGAACTCAAGTGAGTAACACGAACTCTGACCAATTTACTAATACATTGTCTAGTTTATTCCATTGTCTTTGATCAATGGAAAAGTAAGGGCTTTTCAAGTATATTACCTTGACTACAACGATGTATTTGGAAGAGAGAAGTGCGGTCTCAGATTCTTAACGAGCCTGCAGGTTAACTATCAAATATCGATCGTTAAGCGACTAGGTTTGTCAATCGTCGTCAATTTATTCAAGTTATTGACCAAGTTTTGTCACCACTCAGCACTGTCTGTGAAATTCCCCAAGGTGCAATTCTTTTCCTGTTACTGTTCTCACTCTAGGTAGCATTTATGCAAATTCACGATCACACCTTTTTAATTAAATATACAGATGTTGCGGTGTTAAGCATCAAACACTTGACTTCATTTTCTCTGTTCGCCTTGTTGGACAGTTTGTTCAAGCCATCAAGTTGGTCACAGTCCTGTAGTCTCCTTCTAAACACAGCAAAACGAATCAATATGTTCTTTCTAATTATGAGAAGTAATCGATATGAAGAAAATTTTAACGATCAGTCATTATTTTATGTAAATAACGGACATTCATTTGAACATTTCTCTTCTAGCCGGTTGGAGATAATTATCAGTAATAATGTGACATTTTCGTCAAAGCTAAGAAATTGGCTTTCAACATTCCGTATGTAAAGTCAGCAGTTTCCTCATAAAGCCTAATCAGTCAATTTATCAATGTATATGTGCTTCCTTATTGAATATACGGTTCAACGACTAGTTATTTGCATGTATTGTCAAAACGAATTCACAAACTTTGTGGAAATAACAAAAGCATCTATCACATTGCAGTAGTATTACCTATAAGTTTATAATGGACAAAAAATTTACAGTTTAGATTTAACTACACAACTGTTATGGTGGATTTCTCCAATTGTAGTTCTATATCCTCAACCAAATTTGAGTGTAGAAACATTCGCTTGAACGCACTCCGTTTTGTTCATCTTTTGTTATCTTTCACTCTACTCAAATTATAACCAAATCCATTCTAACTCATAAAATAATCAGGAAACTAAATCAACCGTTTATTTTAACAAATTCTATTCGTGGCTGTTTAGAAAATTACTCATGAGTTTTTTATGAGTATCATCATTATTGTGGGACCACAATCTATTATGTTAACTGTGGTTCACTTTCAGATGACGGTGGATAAAAAGCTGGAAATTCACTTTTCAAAGTCCCTAAAAGATACCATTGATTAAAATTGGTGACCAAATCAGAACATTCCAACAAATTAATGCTCTGACAGCTCTCATGATTAATGACCCTAAACCAAACCCCATGCATTTTTCTATTTGATGCACTGTACACATAACGTTCGAAATAAAACCGTCCACTGTGAGTCACGCATGAAAGAAGATCAGATAAACTCTTAAATAACAATGATATTTAACAGAATAGAGATTTATCAGTTTAACTCGATCAATTTAAATCGATCGTTAGATTTTGCCAAACTTGCTGGAATTGTGCTGTGCTGCGTAGAATGTTAGCTTGGTGAATGCGCTCTATTCAACGAAGGTCATGTAATACATGACGGTGTTAACCACCCTCATTCCAATTTTTATCCGAGAATATAGGGCGAACTACGATCATGAACAATGGTTATTCCTATGCGGTACCAGTGGAGGGTAAGTTCATCTCCTGTAGTCGTGTACCAAGGTTTACCGTTACGGTTCCAAAACACAACACTTAACCAATAGCCGTAACAGGTGCTCACTACCGCTACGAAATTTAGGCCAGCAGGTGGGTGGTAGTTCTGGTCAGTTCAATCTCATTACAATCTGATTATTAACACTCGTGAAGATGGTACTCTAAAACGTCATATCGGTCATAGATATGAACTCTAGACTGATAATGAAAACATGAAGATGTGTGGTTCTATGAGTTTCAGACACAAGAGACTGTGCAATCAACAAGCTCGAAAAACGAACCAAGTTAGAACCGTGACCAAATGATACTACGCCGCTATGCAGAAACATGCTTCTGCATTGTTTTCAGACATGGCCGGCAACTGTTACACAACGAACCGAGCACCAACAAGGGAGTGATCAACATTGTGGAATTCAAAATAAATTCCACAACACGTAAACAAAGTTATCAAAAGTTCTTGGTCTCGAGCATCTGAAAATGGTCTGTACATTCTTCTGCACCGACAACGTAGGCGTGTAGCAACCATCGATTAATCGCACTCTTGTTGACTACCTTACTCCATGGGTCGATCAGGAGGCAATGGTCCCACATGGTGAGACTCAAATGATTTATCTATTACGCCTGTCGTTCATTTTGTACCAGCGTAATCATGGCGTGGACTTATCTTTTGGCAAGACCCCCTTTCAAAATTGATACTCAGACAGAAATTTATATCATCCATATTTATAGGTTGGGCATCAAAAATTTGACGGCGTAGTGTACTGGCGGTAGGAAATGTGACAGTCAAAACCTTAGTTTACAGTTAAGGTAAATGCCGCCAAAACAAAAAACACGACTTAGGCTACGGAAACGATTTGTGTGGAAACAAGCGTGAATACTGTACAGCGCGAAGATACATCCGATCTTCCAGTAGGAGGTCAACGCAGAAACCCACTGACCAACAACGGAAATCACACCATTTAGATAACAACCGACAAACGATCTGATGTGACCGACATAAACGACTGCGATCAAATGACAAAATTCGTAAGTAGAACCAAATGAAATTCGTACAGATGACCACATGCAATGTTAATGAATGGTGTGTGTAACGGGGACTGTGAATTGCTCGTTCCCAGCGAGAAAGTACTGGCTTACCGGTGACAGTGACTTTGTGCTCGCCGTGAGCTGGATGTCGATAAAGGTCGACTTGAATAGAAATTTCTCCCACACTGTCCTCGATGGCTGGTTTGTCTACACAAACAAACATCGAAACAAAAAAAACATGGGGGACAGAAAGGCAGGTCAAATTTCTGCCACACTGAATAGAGAATTTTCTCACACAGTACTCGATCACACAGCACAACCAGGCATTAGGAAAATACGATTTCAAATCATGAGGGGAAGCTCAGAGCGCGCGTGAATAAGTGAAAAGCCAAAATTGATCCACGTGCATTCGTGAACCGGTTTAATTGAATACACGCTAGAATTTGAGTAGATAACAGTTTTACAGTTTCTATTGAAACGCAAGATAAAAGGTGAGCGAAAACCTCGGATGTATTTCAAAAATCTCTTGTAGAAAGCGTTTGCAGAGTAATCAACTCGTACATCGACCTTCAAACTATTTCTCTGGCTGCAGACAATATCTGACACAACTAAGCCTCATCATCTAATGATGATCGGAAGTAATGAAAAACGATCTGCTGTTCATTGTGCTAACGGTAAAACGTAACTAAATGAGGGTTTTATTGGGATAAATGAATTCCACAGTTTTTCAATCGTTGTAAACGATATCCAACAATGTGTCCATTTGTCCGTACCTTATCCGTTCTCTCTAAACAACCTCCATTTATCCCTCAGGGATTTGTGCACAAAATCTCAAATTACACTAGCAACTCTATGGAATGATATCCAGTTTTCATGTTACACCATTATAATCTAACCCCTCAATACTTGTCAACGTTGTGAGTTCCTCTGTGTATCGGGCAGTTATGCCTATAAACATAATTAGCAATGATTGCCAGATCCGTCCAGAATAATCATCATCATCATCATCACCAACAACGACAGAAACATATCGGTGCTGATGCCCATGCTGAACAAACATAGCTGTGGAAAAATAACAAAGAAAGAAAATGGAAGGATTGGATTCAATTCATAAATCCCTGTCTAAATTCAGATAATCAACAAACCTTGCAATAAAATCTGCCGATACCTGAATCAAAGCAAGACGGCATCCAGAATACAGTTTTGATAAGGATCTCACATCCCCGGTTCATTAGCCGTGTTCACTTCAAAAAAACTCAATTAAACAAAGATCACTCAATCCAGTTAGCTATCATCAATTTTAGTGTTCCCAGCTACAGACTGGCACTCATGCTAGTCTCTCCAACCAGGAAGACCAACACAAGCTGAACTAGCCAATCTATTGATGACTGTCTTCATTTCCCTACGACAAGTTATCGTTCGTCTAACTTACGGCTCATTGTAGTTGAGCGCAGTAACGGCAAAGAGTGGCTGGAGTGGCAGAGTGTAAGTGCAAGGCTCAACCCCACTAAGTTTATGTATCACTAGGGACTGCATGACTGAGCAACCCCTTAACATAGTAGACCAAATAACCTAAGAATATAGTCAAAATCACTTTCCCAAAAATAGAATGAAACCGGATAACTCTATCATTTAAACTCACCCTGAGAAGTTTGAGTGGCAACAAAGTTTTTGATCAGTGCATCTGTCGTCTGGGTGTAGAGCGACAGAGCATATCGTAATGACTGTAATTCCGGAGATTTATCTAGATATGTGTTCTTCAAGCCACTACCACCGGCATGGAAATAGGTTTTGATGGTATCCAGTGCAATATCCAGAATCTGACAGTGTTTGGGTGTTAGATTACGTTCGGGTATGCCTGCATCTTTGGACATGTCCTGTGTGCAGGAGAAACAAAAAAAAGAATGAAAACACTTCTAGTAAACTTTAAGCGCAAATCACATTCTGGACACTGCGGACAATGACAAAATTGCTGAACTCCGAGCGATAAGGAACGACACCAGTATCCGAAAATGTATTGGTCAAATCGAAACACTAACGGTATCAAACTTTGTTAGATATTCCAGAAAGTTTGCAGTCTGACAAGAACAAGAATGATTATCTTTTTCTTGTGACAAAAGTGAGCCTGTATTGAACACACATAAGACCACAGAATTCCCCCGAATTTCTATACCAGAAAGGAAGCGCGGATAAGGATTCAAATGATCGATTGGCAAGATTAGCTTAAAAATCTAATCAAACTGACGCGATCAGTTCGTTACACAAGTCCAAAACGACTTATTCGATATAAAACTAAATTCTTGAAACATGTATGCAATGTGCAAAAGTTGTGCGTGAAATGTACTGCAGATGCGTGAACACATTTCCATTATACGGACCCACCAATCGCAGTGACATAAGTTGCATTTTAGGTTATCTTTTGAAATGAGACTTCAAATGGCATCATGCCAAGTGCATCATCTAGTCATTCAAATCATCCTTACCTATTTGTGCCACCCCGCGGAAATGGAGTTTACGAATGGGATATCTGGATGGAAATGTATTGTCTGCGAACGTAAATATTTTGTCAACAGTTATAACACAATTCCTTCAACTCTGATTGATTCTTGTGCGCAATATGTCAACAACTCGGCGGAATCGAGTGAGTTTGGTGGCTCTTTCAATGCAGGTAGTTAAAGTGTACCAAAAGACAAACAAACATTGACCTTGCTAAACATGGATTGCGTTCATGCCCAGAAGTACGACTGCATATGGGATGAGTTATTCATACATGCACGACAGGTTGATCATATGAAACTGACTACTGAATATTAAGGGGAACGTCAACGACCGGTCATCTACATTCACCGTCCGCGTTTCACGTGTTACAATCAACCGGAAAGATAACAGATCTCTAGATGAGTAAATTAAGGATGACAATTTTGCTATCAAGTATACTCAGCATGACAATGAGATCATCTGGGTTCAAACTGACAGGCAGCGTAAAGGAATTACGCGGCTAAACAATTGCTCCATGTTGCATAATATTTGTGAATTCACTTAACTTGTTGCAAATGTAATCAAATCATAAATGAAAAATAGCAACAAAAAGCGACAGAACAGGAAGTTTTGCAGACAAACGTACCTGAAGTATGCGACTAGCAGGGAGTTGACTGCTCACGTTGGTCAACAAGCTCTGAGACACACTGGAAATTTTGGCTTGAGCAGTTGATGGAATTGTGAGATTTAAAAACATCTGGCACGAGAGAAATTGAAAAAAAAGATTAAAAACGAAAATGTGCTAACATTCATTGTCGGATTAGACAAATTACGAGTAGTTGTGTACTTACCGCCCTTGGATCGGCAACAGTCGGTAAGACAACTTGTTTTTCCAAAGTATGCATGGTGATCCTCCATAATTCCTGAGGGCAAAAGAAGAGAACAAAGGGACACTGGGGCAAAAACAGTCATCAGCCAATAGATCGATCAACAGGAAATCGATAAAATCATTTAACAGGACGTAAGAAGTTAGAAAAAAAGAGATAAAGATTCAAGTAACCAACACCAAGTTGCCATACGTTGCTATTATTCTTGCCAGTGCGCAGCGCATACATGTCTTTGTTATTAGAAAAGTTTGACAGTTTAACGTGGTCTCCGTAAGAAATATACAAAAGCGGTGAAACGTTTATAATATTCGAGAGTGGTTGTTATGTCCGGATAAAGTGTGGATAATTCCCCGGCACCCAAAAGTCATTGATAGCGGTCTGCCTGTAAGGCGTATTACCATCCCTTAAAACTCGCAGGCAAACAATTGACAGAACGGGCCAACGACGGTCTAGTTTTTAACATGTAGATGCTTCATCTGCTTGCAAGCGGAGCAGATGTTTGTGTTGACGTTTGTATTGAGTGCGCTTGACCAACAAGATCAAGAAAGAGAAACACTTGCGCTTACCTTCAACAGCCGTTTGAGTACGGTCTTCTCGCATAAATCGGCCAAAGCGGACAGTGTGGACTCGAAATGATCCATCAGAGGATGTAGAATGTGGTCCGCTTCTGCTTCCACATTAGTCTTGGCATTCGGGGAACACTGAGGTTTAGATACAGAGATAGATGAAACAAATGTGGGGTTTGACGAACAAACCGTGTGTTTTATGAGCACGCTCAAACATCAAACACAGATAAGTTAAACGCTAGTCAGCAGTCCAGAACTATGAGTAAACTTACCGAGAACAGAAAAAAATGAACCCATGGCTACAACGTTCGGAGTTGGTATTCCTATAGGCAGACCACCACAAATTGCTAGATGGATTAACTACCATCGAATGACACGCAAATTAATTAGTCTTTTAAGTTTCATGATAACCTCGAGGATGACCTACAATGCGAACAAACAAACGTGAAGGACGCAGTTTCTGTTGCGTCAAAAGTCACGACCTTCGACTGATAAATGGAAGAGTGATAACTATTGATTGACTACACAGACCACTAACAAAGATTAGCTGACCGGCTGGCACACAAACGTTTAAAACAAAAACGTTCGCGATCATTGAGCAAACTGATGACACACTTACAAAACACGTCGTCGAGACAAAGCCATTCAGTTAACTCAGATAAGTCATTCGTTGTAAGCAGACACGATGGGAAACCAACAAATGGTACACTAACTATTACGATCCAAATAATCGATGTCATTGGAACTGGACTAACACTGTCATTGTGACTCCCAGAAGTATCGAGTTCAATTTTATTCACGATGTCAGCTTTTGATAATATACAATCAGTCGTTTCGTGTATGCGAATGAATAGAACAGTCGGTACGACAATATTGTCCAATATTTGTATTCTTGCTACAATAATGAATTAACATATTAATATAATGAACTTTTTTGCAGAAAAAGTAGCCAGAATGTCAAGTCACCTTAAAACTAACCTTCTAACATCCTATTCCAATTTCAATGCGATGATTATATTATTTTAAAGTGTAAATTGCGTAAAGTTAACACAAATTTGAGTGTAAAACCAGTTATCTAATCTGAAGCGCAATCAGGCAAGGAGTTGCAAGAAACCAGTCAAACGGAACAAACACCTTTACCGAATCAATCAAATTATGAGAACTTCCCAATACATAAGCAATCCAAACAGACTGTCGGATTGTTCGGCTACGGGATTACTCACCTGGTGCAATAATTTACTCATATCTTTGATTTTCATTGTAATCTGTGCTTGAAGTTGTTGTTGTGTGTACTGGGCGGCCAGATCGTCGATGACCGCGTGTAACATCTGCTGCAAATCGTTCATGGCGATCAGTGTATCATCTGGAAGGCTACTGCCACCCATTGCCTCAAATACTTTTTCCAGCTGAACGCGGAGTTGTTGGATGTTGTTCATGATGATGCATGCGACCTCTTGCTGACTAACCCAACGTTTGAAATCTGATTTGACGATTTCCGCATAGGTGAGTAACACCTTGCTGACAGTCTGTGGGGAAAAAAACGAGTAAAGGCTGTTAGTGATGCTAACGTATTGTCATGACTGAGTTTGTCAAAATGTTTGCATGAAAACCCCATCATCGAGTTACAATCGGATTGTTGGAGCTTCAATTGAGCAGACGGCTAAAAGATCAGTTAGAGAACAACAAAACGGAAGCTGTGGATATTGCAACATTTGCAGTAGTCAAGAAGACAAACAAGATGACCAGTTCCGAATAGTTAATAAATGTGAGGGATCCAGATTTGCACACTGAATGGCACGGTGTGTGATCAAGTGTTTCTTCCAGGTGCTAAAGTGAATATCAGGATGGCAAACAACAAGCTTCGATGTGTATGAAGTCGGTTCCTATATGACACATTGCAATAAGAATGGCCAGTATCGAAAAATGATTCAGTAAATGTCACTTATTGGACGCATGTAGGGATGTTCTGATGTATGAAACTAAAACCCATCCACCTTATGACTAACCAGTCCATGTTTCCTAACGCTTATGTATTAGTCTGTTATATGAGGCTGAGAAAGGTGATGATATTTTCAGATGTAATTTCTCAGCCTGTTTAACTATGCAAACGTACGCATATCTTTCTGATAACTACATTTAACATTTGTGCGCACATGTATTCCGCCCACCGAGTCCCGCAATGATTTTCGAATCGCTGAGGATAGCACGATTCCGTAGGAAAGCAAGTAACTACCACTTCCTTCTGGCACCAACTGCGCAGTCTCGGTGTGAATCTTGACTGGCTAAGGACTAACCATTCTAACCGGTTTCAGTGTACCGGTTACTCTCGATTACCAAAGTAAAAATGCTGCCAGCGCCTCCTCGCCGGCATCTACCGGCGGGCGGAGTACATTTTTACGGAATGCGGACAAATATGTAAATCAAACACTGGTTTGTCGACGCATGCTTGTGTGTGTCGACGCAGAGATGTAGAACACGAAGCAGGTAATCAGCTTCCCTCAACCTCTGACCGCGCCGATTTTGACAGCAACTTGCTGACCAAAACTAGTTTCAATCAACATACGAGATATGCACATTCAGTCGAACGCAAAGGCGAGAAGCTCAAGTGCATGAAAATCGCCAGATCAAATTGGTCCCAACAAGAATCGGCTTTTCTCGTCAGACTTGCCAATGAGCTAGCTCTGTCGTGCTTCACTCGATGCAAACGTCACCACCAGCTCCTGTCACATTTCGCAGGTCGTATTGTGAAGAGCATCAGAATGCGTCTATACGCTGTCAACTGGCAGAAAAATACTGTTCCCACTCCCAATTCAATTATCGTCTCACAGACAAACATGACGTCGGATATTGAGTCCCAAGCTGCTGAGCAATCTGACCGATTTTCTTGTTTGGCTCAAACAGCAATAACTCAACTGGAGTCCAACAGCAAGGCTTTCTTACACAGCAATGAATTGCTAGTAGTTGCTCGCGTCCTTCATGTAGGTATTTTCACGATGGTACACCCAGAGACACCGCTAAACATGCACGTCTAACAAAGCTTTTCCGTACAATTGGTGCTAGGTAACTGGACGACGTGCTGATACAGAAAGTTAATTACGTTGCAATGCAAACCCTGTACCATCATTGAAAAGAAGATTCAGCTGTCGCAGTCCTTTCTGGAAACTGGAGAACTGCCTACACGACGGGCCGCAGATTTCCCAGTAATTCCGAGGTAACAGTGGCTAACCCATGTGACTCCCTCAAAGAAAAGTAGCGAACGAAAGGAAGCCCGAACGGATAAGGGTGCCATTTAAAGTCACCCACAGATAAGCTGAAACCCCTACTATATCGGTGGGATACTTTCCCTTGCTCGAAGAAGAAGTGCGTGAGGTAAGCAACACTCTCGCAAGACCGTCGTTTAATTGTAGTGGAACTGCACAAAAATCAAAATCCGACATGTTAATTGAAACGACTGTCTGACGGATACCACTAAAAGTTGCAGCGGTCGATAAGAAAATTATCACGGTTCAAACGAACTTTTTTGTGACCGACCCCAACACAGTCTTCGTCTACTAGTGCAAGTTTCCCCAACCTCTCAGTCACCCTGGAAGAATTCGTATACGTTGAAGGTTACAAGCGCACAGTACAAAAAAGTGTAATTACATGCTTTAATGTTGGTGGTTTGGGGCTTTCCATGATACTTTGAATGTCCTTTGCGTCTGGAAGAACATGGAACGGCGAAGTAATGTAACCAAAATTTTAAGCCTTGGTTGCTGCAACCTGATACTGTGGGATTTAATCGTAAACCCAAGCAAGTCAATCCACGAAGAACAGCAAAAGAGTAAGTGTTCTGGATTTCCAGATGAACACCGAAAGCACGCTGATCGCGCTCGTGTGTAAAGCATTATTTATGCAAAGCTATATATACTGCTCAGTTTAAAAAAGTGACCCTTAAATGAGCTATTATTTGCAAGAGTGGGCGTGAATCTGCATGCATGATTTGGGATTTTCGGAATCATGGATACAAATATGTCCACCACCTTTTCTACGGTATTAAATGGCAGAGGCCTGGTATACGAAGTCGCCAGAAGTAAAGTCCCATACTTAGCCTCTGAACTACTTTCGTCGCACGGCTCTGGGACAAATTTGTCGTACTGAAGATCAGGAGATGAGACGAAGGATGCCTTCCTCAAACTGAGGGCAGATAAACTGTTGTAAACATGAATTAAACATAATGGCCTGGATTTGGCAAAAACAGACGCTCTGGAAGAGTGGGTGAGCTATTTCTTTTTCCCTGGTGTTGTTTTAATTTTAGGAGAATTCGAAAGCATATGCGACACGACGGTCTCAGGGTATTCTTCTCAATCCGTAACTTCGAGTGATACTCCAACAAGGGAGTAAGTGAAGCCACGTTTATGTCTGAAATGCGCGACTTTGCGTTTGCCGATTGTGAACTCCAAGAGGTTCGTCTTAGACCATTGATGAAGGGAGCTAACATCGGTTTGAAGAGCCCCAGTGACAATGATATCACGGACAACACGTGTCGTCTGCAGACAACATTAGAAGAGAGGCTTTTCCAGATGGTAGGTCATTGATGCAGATGGAGAAAAACAGTGGTTCCAGGATGGTGTTCTACAGAACTTCCCAAGAATTGCGTTTGACAGAGGACAGATAGCAACTAAACTTATCCTGTCAATTTGACGTATCATCAGGCTTGTGCACTGCATCCATCCATAGGGCTATACTGACTAAGACTTTGGTCTTTCTAAGTAAAACCATATCAAACAGGCCAAAGAGGAGGAGTTGGACGAGTAGCAGTTGCACTCATATGGTTGTATGTCACACTGTTGATTGCGTAGTGAGGTGCGATCCTATGGACACAAAGTAGGACTATTTCCACAGATGCGATATTTCTGTCTTTTGATTAGGAAAGAAAGGGGTGAGGAAGGGTACATTCAAACAAAAGATTACTCCAGCCATCCAAAGGTTGGCCATGACGGTCGACTTATTGTCTAATGCAGTTGAAAGACTTATGGTATCATTCAGCAGTGTGATGTAGCTTCGAATACATCCACTTCGCGCAGTAGTGATCAGAATCAGACAGAATACTCTTACTGTGATAAAGAGAACTCTAAATTTATCTTCCAAAGTAAATGCAGCAGGGCGACAATGAGAGTAAAGTTCTCAATCCATTCACCGTCGCTTTACCGACAAAACCAGCAACATTGATTAATTCAACCCGTAAGAAGAAAAACACCACAACACTTGTCGAAGTACGTCTTGAATCATTTCACAAATCAAGCAAGAAAATCCGTTTTACAACGGTGATGGTATTCGAGGTGGAGCAGAACAGATGTGAATCAAAGTGCAAACACGAATGTTTAGGAGAAGACATGGAGAGTAGCAAAAAGCAGATAGGCTGCTTAAATTTGTGGAGAATAAGTCATGAATTCGAGGTCGCCGCGCTGAACCACTTCCTTGTGGTGCCGACTGGGCGGTCTCCGTGCAAACCTTGACCGACTAAGAGTTCAGCAACTCCAGATAGGGCCAACCACTCTACCTGGTTTTAATCGTACTGGTTACATTCGATCAAAACAATGAAATTACCGCCAGCACCTCTGTGCAGGCAACTACCAGAACATAGGATAGGCGAGCGGAGTACACTTGTTCAGAATATGACCAGACTTGCAAATCGAACGCTGGCTTGTCAGCGCATACTTGAATGCATCGACGCAGGAATGGTCCAAAACAGGAAGTGGACACCCAGCCTGCCATAATCTTTGAGTGTGCCAAATGTGACCGCAGCTTTCCCACCAAAATTGGTATCAACACAGAAGTCATGCACATCCCGTCGAACGCAACCATGAGAAGCTGATGTCCATGAAATCCGCCGGGTCCAATCGGCTTTTCTTATCAAGTGTGCCAATGCACTGGCTCCGTTGTATCCTACTCAACGCGAATTTCATCATCGACTCATGTCACATTTCCGAGGTCGTACTTCGGAGAGCATTCGGACTCGTCTGTATGCGCTGAATTGGCAGAGGAATACTGTCCCCACTGCCGATCCAACCACGGTCTCATAGATTAACACGGCATCGGATATTGAGTTCCAAGCTGCTGATCACTCTGAGTGGTTTACCTGTCTGATCCAAACAGCGATTACCCAATTGAAGTCCAATAGCGAGGCTTACCTACACAGTGATGAACTAGTAGCAATTGCCCGCGGTCTTCAGGCAGGCATTTTCACAATGCTATAAGCTAAATCGCTGCTGAACATGCACGCGTCACTAGCTTTTACGTACACCTGGCGACTTGTCACTCGACGAAGTGGTCATGTTAACGTGGGAACCCACGTGAACACGAAGCAGATACGGAGGGCTAACTGTGCTGCGATTCAAACGTTGTACCATCAGCGTAAGAAAGACGCTGCGTTTGCAGTTTTCTTCCTGTCAACTGGAGAACTGCCTATAAGATGGACCGCGGCCTCCCGGATAATTCCGACGAATACCGGTCCGAGGTACTATCAGCTTATCCGCACGTTGATGAGCGATCATCTTGCACGATTCTGACTCCGGACTGGCTTCTGGTCAACCCGATCACTGGAGAAGAAGTATTGAGCACCTTGAAGCACATAGGAAACACCGCTCGAAGTTTGGATTAATTGTTGTCCAAACATTTGAAGCGTATGAAAGCTGATGCCTTGGCCAGATAATTCAGCCTTTTTCTGCTAACCCAAGGTTGTCCAATCCACTTATGCCGCTCTCGCACCACGCTTATACCCAAAGTGAAAAACTCCTCATGTCCCACCGAGCTCAGACCTATCGCCGTATCTTCAGCGTTGATACGTTGTTTCCACAAGATATTGGCCGATCCTCGGAATACGCACTTGCAACTACCCGCTCTCCAGTTTGCATTCCTACACCGTGACGGTTGCCTCGGGGCGACCTCACTGCATTCATGCGTTGCTTCGGAACGCATGAACCACGTCTTCAAGTCTGTGTGCGAATTTTATCGACGTGGCCAAAGCGTTCGATTCTGTCTCACGAGATGTGATTATCAGATCGGCCCGAGCCTTCGGTGCTCCTCCACCTCTAACACATTACATTACCGACTCCTACCGGAATGCTTCCGCCACACCCAATGGCTCCGTCCTTCGATCCCAGCGTGGTGTTCGCCAGGGTGACTCACTATCCTCGCTTCTATTCACTATGGCAATGAATAAGGTGTTGGCACTATCTTGACCGGAGCTTGGCGACCAGTTCCACGACACAATAGTTAGCGGTTTCGCTTACGCCGACAATCTGATCCTTCTAGCTGAGAATCTTACGCGTCTCTCCGAGAAGCTTGCAACCACCGCTAGTGCCCGGGAACTATCCGGATTGAAGATCAACACACAGAAGACTAAGCCCATGGTCATCCACGGTGACCATAAACTTAACGCAACTGCCATCTCCGATGAGTCTATCCACTTCGGCCCGGACATGATCCATTCACTAACCGCCTCCGACACAGTCACCTCTCTAGGTATCCCGTTCACCTGGAAGGGCAAAGCATTCACTAACCACCGTCTGCAACTTCGTACGATGCTGGGTGAAACTACCAAAGCGCCCTTGAAGCCGTACCAACGTCTTGAACTCCTCAGACAATATCTGATCCCAAAGAATCACTCATCAGTGTTGAGCCGAGTCCACCGTAACACCCTCAAAGCTATGGACTGTACGATTAGCCAGTTTGTTCGGCAGTGGCTCCGCCTTCTTAAAGACACACCAATCAGCCCACGCGGCGTGGACGAATCAACTAACCATTCGCTATACGACCTTGGTCTTCAGGAAGTGTCACGTTCCCCACTATCTAGTCGTTGGCTGTTTAACCCAGATCGCATCTTCCCCAGAATCTTTATTCGTGTCATCCAGCTTAGATGTAGTCTCTTGCGGACTAAAGTCCGAAAGTCACGAGGTGGCCGAAGTGACCACTCAGATCTCTGCCATGGCAACTGCGGTCAACCGGAAAGCCTTGCTGATATTCTGCAATCATTCTGGATCCTACAAGACGTGTGTTGTGCTCGACAGAACAGCGTAGCTGAAGTCCTGGCGAAACGACTGCGCAACTTGGACTACATAGTCTTCAAGGAGTTGCGATCACCAACGGCGAACCTGTTAATCACACCCGATGTGATCGCGGTTCGTAACGACGCTGCTGTGGTGCTTGACGTCAGTATAGTGGATGATTACCGAAGCCAATTAGCCTGGACAGACAAGATTACGAAGTACGGGACCGACTCTCATAATGCCGCTATTCAGTCAGTCCTCCATACTTCGGGCTGTGATGTGAACTCTGTTTCTCATTCACCTGTGATCATCTCTTTTCACGGTATTATATTTCCCTCTTCAAGTAGCGTTATTCTTCGACTGGGGCTGCTCTCCTACACAGTCACGGATTTATGTCTACTGACTGTTCTAGGTTCCCTAAAATCCTACGACACATTCATGCTGAGAACCTGGCGTTAACTGTCGCCACCTCTCTGACAGTTGTCCCACTATGAAGGATATTTTTCTGTCCCGATGCGTGAGCCTTGACTATGACAGCACTTCTGTGCCCTGAATAGCTTTCGATTTTGTGAGACTAACCGTTCACCTATTTTCTTTTTACTATTTTTCAGGCATTTTTTCTTATTCTAAGCCCGTTTGTTATATACGGCACAAATAACTTTTCATTTGATGAACTGCCCATTAACGCTTACTATTTTTGTGATAAGACTTGTCAACCGTTCAGTGTTGCTAACTGTACAATGTCTCACATTTGACAGATAGCTTGTTTTCACATTCAACTTTTTACATATATTTTGCTTAATTTTGGTATCACCGTTTGTTCTGCTCTTGAACTAAGATGTGTATGTTGCACTCTAAAATAAACGATATAACATGCGTATATGGTACGTAACACTTGGCGTCTGATACCATGGATCGTTTTTTGGCCCCATGATGTGTAGATGGTTGCCCGAACCAAGAAACGTACGTTAGAGGAAATTCACATAGTCGATATCAGTGAGTTAATGAATGTTTCTACTTGCTGCGTTACAATGTCTGCTTGTAATGTTAAGTATATAAAAGAACGATTCACGCCAGCATAAGCACACACTGGGGAGATAGAACTGGGTGAAACAAGTAGTGGTGAAATGCTTTGTAGAATTTGACCGTGACCTGAACTACAGACTAAAAACTACGTTTCCCAAACACCTAATAACCGATTCATTGTGAATAAAACAAATTCTACGTTCGGCTAGATGTACTGCATTTATGGAGAAAGAATGCATTCTTAAGCGGTCCGCAGTGAGTCGGGGAAAAAAAAACAAATGATCACATTGTAAATTGCAGCATAAATAGCTTTGTCTAGATATGGTCTGTATTCCGTGTGTGCATAGAGACAGATTGTAAGCGATGATAGTCGACAGCTTTTGAAAAAACCTGTAGCGATCAAGTAAATGAAGTGATACAGAAATATACTCACGCGTGAGAACCGGTTCAAGAACCGTTCTTGTACGGCCGGGTCGGGACATTCCAGTTTTTTGATCACATCGAAGCATTGATTCAACTGAGTGAACACATCGACCACAGAGTTGGAAAATAGGGCGTGCTCACTGGATCGTTGAAATCCGTCCCGTTTGTCACGTTCATAGGCATTTCGTAAAAAGTCCATTGAGACTTCATCGTTCTCGTTTAACCATTGCATTACAAACGGCTCAAACCAGCTGCAAGAACAAGCAGTTGCATATATAAGTTGCATCACTTGCAAATACTCATGAGTAAGTGTAGATTGTGATTATTAGATGTGCATCATCTACACTTTGAATCCAGCAATCGTAGTTACACAAACGTGCAAGACGCGCAACATAATTACGACAAATGGAAAATTAAATTAACCGGAACATTTTCTGGCTAAAACAAGCAGAACGAAGCATAC